>JAEAOA010000270.1:372500-657500 GCA_016746295.1 Potamilus streckersoni | reverse complement strand
TAAAAATTAAGGTATGCGGTAATGAAAAATTTACAAATATAAAAGATTTCATGCAAACAAATCATAAACTAACGTTTTTTTTTCTTAAACAAGAATGATGGGCAGCACGGGAAATGTTATAAAAAAATTGTTATTCCAACTGAATTTTATTATTACTCATTAACTCAGAGTAACAAGTTGTGCGGTTCTATGCAGAATCTTAATTATTTTGTCCCAAAAGCGGTGCACCGCACCTTACCGTTCTTCACCGCACCGCAGGAGTCGATCCGCATGTGGAAGACAAGCGTGTTAGATCTAAATTTATTGTAAGTCACTAGTTGTGATTTAGAAAATTTTGCCTGCATGAGTGCAAGTCAAAAATATATGCTCATTTATTTTATACCGAGCAAACAAAGTTTCAGCATTGTGGTAACATGATTTTGAATTGTAAGTGTGCTTGTGTGTGGGTGTGCTTGTGTGTGTGTGCCAGAGAGAGAGAGAGAGAGAGAGAGAGAGAGAGAGAGAGAGAGAGAGAGAGAGAGAGAGAGAGAGAGAGAGAGAGAGAGAGAGAGAGAGAGAGAGAGAGAGAGAGTACTCACTTTCTCACAGGCAGGGTACATGGATCGCCTATGCTCGCAGGTCTTGCAGAAACCAGGATCAAACAAGAACAGAAACAAATCAGGCTCAAAACGTTCACGGATGCAAACATTTTCAAACTTTCTTTTTAAAAATGAATTTATATGAATTGAGTCCGTCAGTGATAAGAAAAAATTCTAAATATGTCACTATGGCTTTGAACAGCAGATATTAAGGCTACAGGCAATAAACATGTGCTACTACAAGAAATATGAAGAGTTCAGTTTTGTCCTCTGGTGTTTATACAAATTAATGCACTTTGCCGTCTTCTCTCCCGTTATGGCGAGTGGGACGATATTCGTTCTATGATGCTTTAGCAGACGACAGTCAAATTTATACGACGAGGTTTGGACCGCCCTGTGTCAGTCACCTCGTTAGACACAGGCTACAAATCGCAGCAGCTCCCTGAAGTTGGTGGTGCGTCATCCATTGGTTTTATTTGCCTATACAACATGAAGTGGATGCCGCAAGGCATTTATGCAAGAATTTATTTTACATAGCGAGTTTGAGCGTTATAAGCATTCAAAAAATGATTGGTATCGGTATCGATAAAACATAGCATCTGTCGAAGGATTATATTCAAATTCTCTTGGGTCTCCTAGCGAATGAATGAAATTTGCATTTCGTATTTGCTATGGAGGAATAGCTGTTGCATTCTTTCAACTTGTGTTCTTTGTGGGGAGATATAATTTTCTAAGCATCGAAAGAAAATATCTTGAGTGATTACTACTCTAATTCTTCTCTGATGTATTTGTAAGAACTTTCATATATTTTCTTTATTCAGCATTTGCTCGTGGTTTAAATTTCTTTAGATATTAGTTTTATTTCCTGAGCAAATAAATCTTAGTAATTTCTTATTTTGCATAAATGCAAAGACTTGACAGAAACTTGTTTGATCTTCGGTCGATATAGAGACGGTATAGACACTTTATGAAACTAGCAATATTAGACGAGTGCTGTCTTTATACATTGTCAAGATCTGAATATGCTTAAATTGGAAATAAGTACCACTAGATCATTTTCAGGATCGACTGGTATATGATGATAATAATATTTAAGCCAATAAAAACTATGTGGTCTGTTCCAAATTCAAAGAAGTCTTACGGTTGGAAGCATAGTCCCTGTTCATAATAGAAATATTTAAATGTAAGGTCATTAAAGTATACCCTCATGCAATACATATCTGATCTACCTTTCTACAAATTAACAAGGGATACGTTGAAATTCACTGAGTCATAAGACGACAAACTATATGCAAACGACTCAAAATATATCTTTGTACATATTTCTTATTATGATCCTAAAGTCGCCGTTCAAGTTTATCCTGATTATATCAGCCACTATATTGTATACGGTTGATACATGCAGGCAAGGCGATTGATACCGTAACCCATGAACCTGAATTTGAAAACTCTCAGTAAGACAATGACTTGAATAGTTTCTAAACTGAGAGAGAAATTAATGTTTTTTTAATGGCAAATAACAATCCTTTCAAATGCACTGGTTCCTGTGCCAGATTAAACATTAAGAACAATAAACACCTACTTAGAGCACCAACCCAACAGGGGCACCAGAAAAAATTCAATTAATTGTTGATGATAAAATTGAATAAATATATATGATTATTTTTATCCGTATGTACAAGTACTTTGATTTGGAATGACGGCAACACGTATTTTCCAACCTTTTTAGCTTTTAATAATGTTTGTTAATTTTCTTTTAATTTCCAATTTTGTAGAGGCGTTTTAGGTGGCACCATAATATATTCAGTGCTTAGAGCCATGGAAGGCCCTAATCCGGCATTGACTGGATTCATATGTGTATTAGACAATGATTAATAAATTAGACCATCTGACAATACACATTACAAGACAAGTGTTAAATAAGCTTGAAATACTTCGGATCCTAATGGATCCTTTCTCCAAGTTATATACAAAAAGACAAGAAAACAAAAAACAAATTAAGACATAATGGTACACAACAACTTATGACTGTTTATTTCAGTCTATTAAAATCTTCTCGGTTTGATTAGAGTCTAAAGATGTTATTATTTGGTTCTACATGTTTAACCAGTTAATCAATACACCTCTATTATTTGAACCTTCTAGACTGTATTGACTATTTTAGTGGTGTATTAACTTGCTTTATCACGAGTTATCACTTCCTATCATCATTTTAGTTTATTTAAATTAAGTCCGTACAATTGATGGTCTCTACAATGATCTCTCTAAAAGCATGTCTTGGGCACGCATTCTTGGTTTGTATCCCTTAAACACCTTACCTACTTGTTTAAGTCCCACCCAACCATCGATATTTCTGAACTAGCCCCGTAATCGTTTTGAAAGGTATGGATTTGAGTCAGTGTTGCTAACTTGTATTCGTTTGAATCTAATGCCATGCCATGATTCATTTGTAAATAATGTTTCCACTGATGCTGATTCAGCACTTTCTGAATCATTTGACCCCAACTGACCATCTTCGCAACAATGTCTTGTGTATATGTTAAAGTTTGATCACACTTCTGAAATAGATTCAAGAACAACATGCAACACGAAGTTAGCTGCGGAAGATAAATGGATAAAGATTGAAACGGACATTTCAGATATTCGCTACCTTACTATAGGTAAGCGGGGGAGGGGCGAGGTACGTGTGGTCGAGTTGCATGAAGCCCTCGCTTTTACCAATCACTGCCATTTCACCCCTTTCACCCCTGTCCGCGTGGGCGAATGTCTCGGGCGCGGCCAATGTAGTATGTGAGAAAGCTTGCCAGTAGCTTCCTTGGGTCAGTGGTTATTCCTGGAATTGTACCGGATTCTTCATCCACCGACTAAACTATCCAATTTTGTTCTGTAAAATGGCATTATTTCCCAAACAACAACAAATATTTGCAGATCCTACACTTCAATATTTCTTATCTTTTGAGAAAAAATATAAACCATTTTTCTGCCGACTTAGTGCAATCAGGTTTATGATGCATGCTCACATGCAGCTATTTTTGATGAGCTATAGCCTGTGCAAAATGCCTGCATTTAAAAGAACGAAGTTTCTAATTGGTTGAAAATAATTATTGGATAAAATGAAAGTAATTATTTTTCTTCCGTTTTTAGCGTGCGTATGAGGAATAATTAAATTAGTTGTCAATGCCAACATGGAATGTCCAGGATGCGGTTTCAACCGTCCATGACCTAATAGTAAATTAAAGAGGAACTGTTTTACTTAAACACAAAATAATATATAACTATTGCTTTACACATCTGTTACAGAGCTGTTTACACTAACGTTTACAATATCCAATCTTGTATACGACACTTTTTGAAACGATTATTCGCTTTTCATTAAAAGCCAACGGCAACAACAAATAATATATAAAAAGAACTAGACTGTCGTAATAAGGAAGTTCCACGAGGATCTAGATCAAAACAACGATCAATCAGCTACAAGACAAATACAAGTAGACTGAAGAAAACTAACAAACACTTAAAGGAAGGATTAGCTTCATTAAATTTAGTGTAATATGTAGAAAACGTTAAATTACACAAAGGCAGAAGAAAAAATAAATAACAGAATAGCAGATTTAACAGTAGCGAATAAAATGAACTTTAATGAATAGCAGATTGTTTTTTTAAAAAAATCAGCCATTTTTAAACATTTGAATACAAGCAATCATATGTTGTTTGTATGTCCTATGGATCTTTAAATTAATGGTTTTAAGAATATAAATACTCTCTAATTTTCATTTAGTTTGTTCGAAATTTTGTTTCTGATTTTCCGTTTATTTAATTGGACCATTTTGGGAAAACAACGTGAGGTTAACTCCAATAGAAAAGTATTTAACATAGCGTACATAACCTAACACTATTACCATATACAAGCTTATATAGCACATAAAGACACAATCCTCCACGATCTATCTCCCTAACTTTACACCACGTCAAATTTACATATTATACAATAGAATGATACAAATATTTCGAAAAATAAATTCCTTAATCAATATCCTTACATCTCGCCCATAACTGAATTCATTTGAGATATTGAGGATACAATCCTATTTAACAAGTTTTATATAATCAGATAAGAAATGTGGTATCTGAATAAATAAGAAGGACGAAGGTCAGAAAATGCGTTTATATCAGCATATACCACTTATTATAAAGCCTTTCTAAGATCGTGATGATAAAAGATTCTTTATCAACTCTGAGTAAAATTCTGATCCAAATGTCGTCTCCAGAGTTGCATAAAGCTCAGCCAATTTAGACAATGATATGTAAGATTACTTTATAAATATGCTTTGATCTTGCTCATAAATGAACTCATTCAGAAACTTGGTGATAAAATATTATTCAATTGTCGACAAACTCTGGCAATCAAATGCATGATCTCGTCATACATATGCAATATAGTTCATGATCTTACTCAGACATAATCTTGTTGATACAAGACCTGTTTACCAATTTTGATAAAAGTTCTATTTACAAAATAGTCATATGAATATATATGGCTCTGTCATAATAAAATTCATCTCAAATCTTGATGATATTATCAAATTTGCCAAGTTGGATCACACTATAGTCGGAGATGTCCTTCTAGTAATAATATGCTAAACCAATCAAGTGAGAGCTGACCTGATTATCACGCGCAAGTCTAGCTCATAATAATATTTACTTGGTATCTTAATGACATAATCCTATTTACTATAATTCATACAACAATTGTAGCGGAAATATACAAAGTTGTAATAAACCTATCCAATCATATTTTAGATTACTTTATTAAATATGCTTGGATCTCTATCATGATTGAACTCGCCCTACATATGTTATATTCTCAGTGTGCTCGATGTCTGATCAAGAATATGGCCACGAAAGTGTTAACAAACTCAGCCAATCGGATGCAAGTCCACCTTATTGTCAGGATTAAACAGTAGAACAAATAACATAAACCTTTATCAACCAGCGAATCATGCGACGCCAGATTTGGGTTCATACTGTTGATAGTTGGACTCGATCTTTAAGAGTGTATAACGGTACATAGGGGAAACATGCAAAGGGCAATCGACCTTTAATAGGGTATAACGGTACATAGGGGAAACAAACAAAGGGCAAATTTGATATTGTATAGTATTTGGTGTTGAGATTTAAATTAGAAGTATGGAGCCAGCATTAAACCTTTGAATATATTGGGTCCTATCAGAACATTCAACTTGTTTTTGTGTGCGTACATGCGTGTGTTTGTGCGTGTTTGCGTTTGTGTGTGTGTGTGGTTAGTCCTCTTTGAGATATTTAACTATATTTCAGGTCATTTGTTAAAAGTCTAAAAGAAATAGTATGCAATAGAATACATAAATAGTCATAGCGTAGGGACATAAAAAGGTGTTTAGCCCACGTCCACTTATATGTAAATGTTGTTGAAATATATATTTTGCATCTTACATGAGCCTACAGCCCAGACGAAAAGATTCGGTTTTCACAGTATACCTAGTTACCTGGTCTCTATTGCTCAGATGGCTATAACACCAAGTAAACATATTGTATAGCCTTGCATTTGCCGTGCATCTTGCGTCGTGTCTTCCATCGTTCGTCATGTATCGTTCATATGTTACTAACTGCTTAATACCACTCTAAATTCCAAATTTCCGATTATATCTCGATCATAATTAAAATATTTTGTTTTGTCATCAAGATATCTAATGAGTTCTAGTTTAAATGGGATTCATTAATGCATTAAAGGAGTGCCATGTAACCTTCAGAATATTTACATTATATTTTTGTTTCGAATCTAATCAGATTACATGTGGCATTATGCGATAGTTAATCTAGGTCTGTCTCAGTCTGCAGCTTGATCGAACTTGTACACAAGTATAGATTTAGCTTGCACGCAAATTTTCTAAAATTACACTTTATTTATTCAATAATTTCATATTTCATCACTAGTGGATTTCCACTTAATAATTGGATTCGCTCCATCCCTTCGAAAAGGTATTCATCTATCCCTGGGGGTCCTTGAAATCTAATGACGAATAAAATGGATTTAGTTTAAAAACTAAATATTTTTTTACATAACATCTTTACATTTATTACAAACTATCCGGACGTTGCTTTCAATAAATATTACCATATTAGAATAAGACAAAACCAAAATTAGGAAGATAACATTAGTAAACTGCTTGTATTCGTCAATGTGAATAAATGGATCTACGTCGTATGCTATAATGGACAAAATACTTGAGCTTGTTTCAGCCTAATTGGTTATAATCTATTAATACAACACATGTTGTCCCATTCAGATACTGCACATTATTCTGTAACGTTTTAGAAATAAAATGTGTCTTCAAAATTACAAATGACTCTTCATATCCAACTTGTAAAACAAAACTGTCACGAAATGAATTAAAGGCGAGCCATATAACCTTCAGAATATTTACATTATAATTTTTGTTTTGAATCTAAGCACAACAACATTATGATTAACGTCATGACATTTTTAAAATTAATTAAAAATTAAGTTCCTGTCTTATTTTGTTTTCTACACCACAAATGACCTATTTTCTTTCAGTACAACTAATGTGATAATTTATTTTATATCAATAAGCGCCGCCCGCACTTAATTGGCATCCCATTTGCAGACGTTAACTAATGCAACTATTACGCGTCAAAGTCAAGCAATAGTATTTATGAGTTAGATTTACGTAGAAGATAGGCAATACCATTCGCTTACAGGAAGTACGCGTACTACATGAACTCAGGTACTAACTAGGTGATTTATTTCTTTTTCCTCACTAAATTCAGTGTTTACAGTACAATAAAACAGTTATTAGGTTTTAATAATGCTGAAAGCCACCAGGACTAAAAATGGAACAAAACAATTTTTGTAGATATTAGACTTAATAGGAAAGAATACAAATCACACTATTGTTCATTTCTATCAAATTCGCAATGTCAAACATACTTTGTTCTCATCATGTAGCCCTGTTGCAAAATCAGCAAAGACCAGAGAGTTGGAGAAGTTTGATAATTAGGAGCGGCACTACACTTTGTTTTCAGCATGCAACATGTAAATAACATCAACTCTTAGAACTGTCCCAAAAAGGGACAGAAATATCATAAAACAGGGTTGTGGTATGACAGTAGTTCTGGCTCACGAACTTCAGGGTTTTTTATCGGCTTTGGCACTGAACCGACCTTATCGGCCAATCGCATGAATGCTTGTCTACATCACGATCTGCGTCAGAAAGAACTTATTCATAACAACTAACTGCAATATTAAATCGCTTTTTCACAGCCTGGTGACCCTAAAATGCAAACTGAGTTAAGGCGGAAGACGTGTAGTAAAATGATATATGTGCATTCACGACTATATGCCTACTGAACAATAAATATAACAGATGTCCATGACAGCAATGCAACGGTTTCCTTTCCCCCGCCCTTGAGGATAAAATGTGTCGTATTTAAGATCAAACAAATAGTATTGGATTGATTTTTAAAATAGATGTATATTTTCACGTTTGAATCCAATTAAAAATTGATGGAAACTTCGCATTACTGATCAATACGAAATCCCGCCTGAGATTTCAAAAATGGCTATAGTTTTGAATAATCATTCATAGTTTTGAATAGTCATTCAATCTTGTGTAATCGAATGAAAAATATAATAAAAAAATTATTTTGATGCAATAAAGAAATTTTAAGGGTCTCAGTATTGGGAATTTATAACTATGTCCACAACAGCTCTTATAGGATATAGGCATGCACTGAATGAAGTGTCCATACTCATATATATATATATATATATATATATATATATATATATATATATATATATATATATATATATATATATATATATATATATATATATATACACACACACACTTAGCATGTTAATATTAACTTTTAGCATGCTAATACTAACTCATAAATGCTTCCATGCTAAATACAAGCTTGAATCGTTTGCCTTAGCTCCCAATTTATTTCGTCTTAGACCTAAACTGCAATATTTGCCTTTCTTTCTTCTTTTCATTGGGAAAATGTGGGACTTCAATGTATGAGTAAGAAACACTCTAACAGGAAAACAACAGTTACCACAATCTCAAAAGACGGAGTGCCACCATATAAAACCATTCAAATCACAGGGCACATAAACGTTTCATCAATTTTTTCTCTTTTCAATATTTTGTCATTTTTACTTGAATGCATTCCATTCTCTTAGCAGTCATAGTTTTCTTCACTGTTGATGAGCGCTTTCATATTTTTAGAATATTGTATATTAATGAGCGGTGCTCAGGTTTCATTAATAAATTGAAAAACACTAAAACATGACATTAAAAATATAATTGTATTGCTTCCATTACATTATTCATTTAATATAACACAATTAATAATATGACTGATTTAAATCATATAACAAATAGGTTATTGATTGAATATTGAAAAATATTAGGCCCTCGTTAGTCATAGGTATACAGAAATGAGTACGCAAAACAACGTGCTTTTAAAAAATAGTTTTGTCAAAGTTGCACTTTTAGCTGTCTGTAAAATGTAAAGTTTACTTGTTGGACCAATATATTCAAACCAGTACACGTGAACAGTTAAATAAAACAATATTTGTGTCTCTACATCCTTAGTTAAATTTCTATACATTATGTCAGAAAATAGTTCCTTTGACCATTATCATCTATTCTGAAAATTGGAGCTATGTATCTGAAGAAATAATAACATTGCACACTAATGGACTCCATTTTTATCTGACCCCAAAAGATTCTATATTTCTTTATGATTTCTTAAAATTTATTTTGGTGGTTTGATTCCACTTAAAGAAAAGATGAGAATTTTTGGAATATCACATCAACCCTAACCAATCATAAATTGCTGATGGAATTTTCTCGATTATTATTAAGATGTTATTTTTAAGGGTCTTTTGTCCCTTTAAAGTTCATTGACATTAGTGCTAGATAAAAGTCATCTAAAAGCCGAACTGTTTAGGAGGTAAATATTTACCTTAGACAACATGGTATCATTTGTGCCAAGAGCATAGCCTTTATAACAGTAACAAAATAGATGAAATTGAGTAAGTAACAAGATTCTCGTACAAGCAGTATGACGAGTGATACTTTATACCGAAAACGAATTTACTACATGAGTATGAGCGGTTCAAAAATGCATGATGACATTTTCACAATTTAAGTTGATTCTGAAGTTAGACATTTTAGACATTTTTTAATATACATCCTTTAGATAAAGTACCTTGCTAAAAGGTACATACTTATTCAATATCTTCCTGTTTTAATTAAGCTCTGTAGAACCTGTCTAAAGAAAGGTAAGACACTGACGTTGATTAATTCACTAAGGTTGGAATGATGGTCCTGTTCTCTTGTTTCACGATTAATCCACACATTGTATTGCAGACTCAATAAGAATTGCTACAGATATAATGTCTGATGCAAGGTCAAGGCCATTTAACAATTTTGGGTGCGTTTAAATAAACGATTTTTCTTTTGCTTAGTGACAAGTCCAGTACCTCTCAAGAATTTGCTGTCCAGCACTGGTTGTGGGTTAAATAAACATTGAAGAGACAGAAGTCACAGTGGGCTGTAGGTCAAGCCAGCAGTAAAGAGATTGTTGTCAAACTGAAGCATGGATTAGGTAAGCAAAGAAGGGATTTCTGTCAAACTTGAACTGTAGATTAAGTAAACATTAAAGTGATTGCTTTCCAATGTGGACTGTGGGTTAAGTAAATATTAAAGGGATATCTGTCAAATTTGGGCTGTTGGTGAAGCTGTCTACCAACGTACATATACGTGGAAATGCCTCCGAGAAATGGAACAAGCTAAGGGACATGATAAAAGAGACAGTTATGGCGACTCTGGGCCCCCAAAAGGGAACCCATCAAGACTGGTTCGACTAGAACAGCAGTGCCATTTAAGACCTTCTTGCCAGAAAGAAACAAATCCCCAAAACGACCGCTTCAGATCCTATCAAGCTAAGGGTTGGGGAGAAATCCGCAAGATGCATGACCAGTGGTGGGAGAGAAAAGCTGATGAAGTGCAACTCTATGCCGACACTAACAACTCTAAAGAGTTCTACAGCGCCATCAAATCAATCTAAGGCCCGTCAGAGTCTGGTTCTGCCCTCTTGCTTGCTGCAGATGACAGTACACTAATAAAAAACAAAATTTGCTTTCAGGGGAGACGGAAAGAACACTTTAACCAGCTCTTAAGCCTGCCCTAATCGGTCAGCAAATATGTTCTTGACTAAATACTCGAACAGCCAACGCACGACCAACGATAAAGGAGTTGATAAAGGAGTTGAGGACGGCTATTAAGCAAATGAATTGTGGCAGGGAGCCTGGAAAGGATTGCATCCCAGCTGAGGTGTACAAGGCTGTCAGTGAACAGACCCTCAAGGCATTCTTTGATCTGCTAATCAGCATCTGGACGGAGGAGGAGATACTAGATGACCTCCGCGAATCAGCAATTGTGACCCTCTATAAGAATAAAGGCACACTTGCGGACTGCAGTAACTACAGAGGCATATCCTTGCTCTCCATAGCTGACAAAATACTTGCTAGCATTATTCTCAACATACATAATGCGGCAGTGTCATAAGATAACTTCCCCGTGTCTCGCCTAGACTGTGGCACCGTTGACATGATCTTCCCAGCGAGACAAGTCCAAGAGAAGTGCCTTGACGACGACATTCAATACAGTCAGCACAGACGCACTGTGGGTAGTAATCAAGAAGCCTTGTTATCCTCAGGAGTTTACCAACCTCATACGGCTCTTCCATGATGACATGACTGGATAGATTCTCTCAGACAGTGAACCCTCTGAGAAATTTCCCATATATATATATATATATATATATATATATATATATATATATATATATATATATATATATATATATATATATATATCGGTATCAAACATGGCTGTGTATTCGCTCCAGTACTCTTCAATTTCTACTTCACGAAGATACTGATCCACGCCATCTGTGACCATGACCTTGGTATCTACATTATATATCTCCTGGATGGATCAGCGTTTGATCTCCGTTGCCTAGCTACAAAAACCAAAACGCTAGAGAGACTCATCACAGAAGCACTCTTTGTAGATGACTGTTTCCTCATGGCCCATGAAGACACTCACCTAAAGGTAATTGTGGACAAGTTTTCTGAATCCTCCAATATGTTTGGACTCACAATTGGCCTTGGAAATACAGAAGTCCTCTTTCAGGCAGCCCCAAACACTGTCCCATCACAACCCTGCATCACCATCGGCGATACGCAGCTGAAGAATGTGGACAGTTTCAAATACCTAGGAAGTACAATATCCATAGATGGCTCTCTAGACAAAGAGATTACTGCGAGGATCCAAAAAGCCAGCCTAGCACTCAGACGACTCTTGACCAATGTCTTGCAATTCAGTTGTCATCACGTCTTTCTTTATGGCTGTGAAATGTGGAGTGTTTATCGAAGGCACATCAGACAGTTGGAACAATTCCACCATCGACTCCATAGAGCCATCAACGCGATCAAGTGGCAGGACCGAATCCCCAACCAGCAAGTGTTTCATAGAACCGACACAATAACACAACAAACTAATCGAGACACATCTTTGTTGGACTGGCCATGTCAACCGCATGGATTAAAACAGAATCACAAAGCAGTTATTCTTTCGCAATCTAGCACAGGGCAACCAAAACCAAGATCTTCCTTGCAAGAGGTACAAAAATAACCTCAAGACACACATCAAATAGGTAAATCTTCAACACCACCAACTCGATTTCGCTGCTTCAGACAGATGTAACTGGTGACCTGACTAGAAAAGTCAGGTGCACCTTAGAGTCTTACAGCCGCCAACGTCTTGCTGCAGCTTGTTAGAGACGTCACAGAGCTGCATCCCAGCCACTACAAACCACCAGTGTCCATTGCCACACCTACAACCGCCTGTGTGCATCAGAATTCGAACTCCTGGTCCATATGCTCGCCTATCGTCGACGAGACCGCACAGCAAGTCTTCCTCGGCCCCCAAGAGACTACCAATATATATATATATATATATATATATATATATATATATATATATATATATATATATATATATATATATATATATATATATATATATATATATACATATATATACATATATATATATACATATATATATATATATATATATATATATATATATATATATATATATATATATATATATATATATATATACACACAAAAAAATTACGATCAAACTTGAAATGTCAATTCCATCCACCCACCCCAAAAAAAGAAATTAGGCGGTGGGTGGGGGTGGAGAAAAGAAACTATAAAAGAGCAGCTGCTCAGTAGTAGCAAGAGCAAGAAAGAATTTACCAACTAATACTTCTGGTTCTTTAGTGCTGGACTAAAAGAACCAAAAAGTGATGATTACAGCTGATTCGGTAATATTGACTAATGCCAAATGTTTATGCAGGCAACTCTTGTTACTAAAAGTAGAACATATACAATTGTTGTTTAGTGTTTAGATATGTCGGTTATGCTATTGCAGCAACGACAAATATATATATATATATATATATATATATATATATATATATATATATATATATATATATATATATATATATATATATATATATATATATATATATTTGTATCCTCTCCGCAGAGTATCCTCTCGTCATATTTTTGATCCCTCTGTTACCCTAAAATATAGAATAGATTCATACAATTTGTTAGTACAGAAACGAAACTGGCATATCACAAACAGACATTCGTTAAACAGGCATCCATTTCACTAACCATTTTGAAAAAAGATTTATCTTCTATAGCTCCATTGCTGATGTTAATCCAGTTTCTTGGTAGGGTTATGCCTAAAGTGACACTCAATTAATAAATTCAGACAAGAGAACGCAGAAAAGAAGGAACAGTGAAAGAACTTACTTCTGGCAGAACTATTTCAGTTCCAACTGCATGTCGTTAGGGCCTATTTTTTGCTGGAATGTTTTATATGAAGAAATACTTTAAGTCGTTGTTGAGAACAATCTCCGCCCGACTATTAGTTTTTTAAGTACATTTAATCTGGATAAAATTGACAGTTGTAAGTACATTTAATCTGGATAAAAAAGCATGAAATAATATTGGATCAGTTTATTAAGCTTATTAATTTACGCATTCGTTTTGATGTCAAAAGACATTGAGTAGAGTCTGTTATTTTGGAGTCATTGGTCTATGTTCCATTTCAGATTGTTTCATAACAATAAGGCATTCTACATCTGAATGGCGAGATCAATCATCACTTACGTACCCTTCATATACTGCTTCTATTTGTAAGGATGTATGAGGAATCCTATTATACATGTCCTCCCGCAAAGAAAAATACATAAATACAAAGCAAAAAGCAATGTATTTCTTTATCTCTCTCTCTATCTCACCTTCTCTGTATATATATATATATATATATATATATATATATATATATATATATATATATATATATATATATATATATATATATATATATATATATATATATATATATATATATATATAGATGCAATAAACTGACGACGAACAGTACGAAACTAGTAACTAACTAGCCTGTACGCTCAACCGATGCTAAGAGCTTTCCCTCAAGTTTTCCCATGAAAATGTTAGCATACGAAGGGGCCATTTTAGTACCCATTGCAGTTCCTTTGATTTGTAGGTAGTTTTCTTCATTAAATTCAAAGTTGTTGAGTTTTAGGACAAGCTCCAGGAGTTGGATTAAGAAGTGTGTGGGTGGATTGTTTACAGTTCTTGTTTCCCATGCTTCGCTAATGCCTGTAACCCTTCGTTGTGCGGTATGTTGGTGTACAAAGATGTGACGTCTAAGGAAGCAAGTAATGTATCTGGCAGTAATGGTTCACTGGCTTTGCTTTTTATGAGATAATCTGTCGTGTCTTGAAGATATGATGGTAATTTGTGGACATGTGGTCTCATAAAATGATCTAAATATTCTGATATCCTTTCTGTGGGGTGCCCGTTACCTGAGATTATAGGTCTGCCAGGGTTTCCTTGTTTGTGGATTTTGGGTAGAAGATAAAATCTACCTGCTCTTGGGTTTTCTGGGCTTAAGTAGTTTTTGGTTTGCTGGTCTATGTGTTCGCTTTGGTACGCCTCGTCAATAACATTAGTGATGATTTTTGCATATTCCAGCGTTGGATCATGGTCCAGTTTTTGGTAGAACCTAGCGTCACTTAGTTGTCTACTTGCTTCACTAATGTAGTCTTCCCTATTCATAACGACAACAGCGGAACCCTTATCTGCAGGCTTAATTATTATGTCTGTTCTGCTTTTCAGTGAGTGCAGGGCATCTGTTTCTTCTTTTGTCATATTAGAATATTTGTTAGTATGGTTGATATGTCTGGAAGTATCGTTTTCAACCGAGTTGATAAAGGCTTCCAGATTCGGAATTGAACTTTTTGGTGGGGTCCAGTTACTTTTCTTTCTAAATGTGGGTTGGTCGCAGCTTATATTTTCCTTTGATTTGTTTGGTGGTTGCAAGGCAAAATGGGCTTTGAGTCTTAGTCGGCGGATGAATTCTTCCGTGTCATTCTTAAGCTTCCCTCTGTCGTATGTTTTAGGACGGGGACAGAAACTCAAACCTTTCGATAAAAGTTTTATTTCTGCATCAGTAAGTTCTAAATTGGAGATGTTGACTACTGTGTTAGTAACAGTTGCATTAGTGTTTGTTACAGAGTGCTTGCGATTCTTCCTTTTGCGGCGATTTTTCTTCTTACGGTTGTTTTTGGAAGAAATTTCGTCAATTGAAGTTTCTTCACAACAGTCCTTTGGTTGTAGATCATGACTTCTGAATTTTCTATCTCTGACTTTGTATAGTTTCGAAGAGAGTCTTTTTTCATCTTTATTTAAGTTGGAGTAAAACGTTTTCAATTGTTCTTCTGTTGAGACGGAATTGAGCTGATGTTTTAGTTCTTCAATGGTTGCTGTTTTGGCTAGATATTGATGATTTACGTTTTTACTAAGTAAGGCTGTGAGTTTCATGGAAGCGTCGTGAATTATTTTATTTAAAAACGTTTTACTCCAAATTAAATAAAGATGAAAAAAGACTCTCTTCGAGTCTTTTTTCATCTTTATTTAATTTGGAGTAAAACGTTTTCAATTGTTCTTCTGTTGAGACGGAATTGAGCTGATGTTTTAGCTCTTCAATGGTTGCTGATTTGGCTAGATATTGATGATTTACGTTTTTACTAAGTAAGGCTGTGAGTTTCATGGAAGCGTCGTGAATTATTTTATTTAAAAACGTTTTACTCCAAATTAAATAAAGATGAAAAAAGACTCTCTTCGAGTCTTTTTTCATCTTTATTTAATTTGGAGTAAAACGTTTTCAATTGTTCTTCTGTTGAGACGGAATTGAGCTGATGTTTTAGCTCTTCAATGGTTGCTGATTTGGCTAGATATTGATGATTTACGTTTTTACTAAGTAAGGCTGTGAGTTTCATGGAAGCGTCGTGAATTATTTTATTTAAAAACGTTTTACTCCAAATTAAATAAAGATGAAAAAAGACTCTCTTCGAAACTATACAAAGTCAGAGATAGAAAATTCAGAAGTCATGATCTACAACCATAGGACTGTTGTGAAGAAACTTCAATTGACGAAATTTCTTCCAAAAACAACCGTAAGAAGAAAAATCGCCGCAAAAGGAAGAATCGCAAGCACTCTGTAACAAACACTAATGCAACTGTTACTAACACAGTAGTCAACATCTCCAATTTAGAACTTACTGATGCAGAAATAAAACTTTTATCGAAAGGTTTGAGTTTCTGTCCCCGTCCTAAAACATACGACAGAGGGAAGCTTAAGAATGACACCGAAGAATTCATCCGCCGACTAAGACTCAAAGCCCATTTTGCCTTGCAACCACCAAACAAATCAAAGGAAAATATAAGCTGCGACCAACCCACATTTAGAAAGAAAAGTAACTGGACCCCACCAAAAAGTTCAATTCCGAATCTGGAAGCCTTTATCAACTCGGTTGAAAACGATACTTCCAGACATATCAATCATACTAACAAATATTCTAATATGACAAAAGAAGAAACAGATGCCCTGCAATCACTGAAAAGCAGAACAGACATAATAATTAAGCCTGCAGATAAGGGTTCCGCTGTTGTCGTTATGAATAGGGAAGACTACATTAGTGAAGCAAGTAGACAACTAAGTGACGCTAGGTTCTACCAAAAACTGGACCATGATCCAACGCTGGAATATGCAAAAATCATCACTAATGTTATTGACGAGGCGTACCAAAGCGGACACATAGACCAGCAAACCAAAAACTACTTAAGCCCAGAAAACCCAAGAGCAGGTAGATTTTATCTTCTACCCAAAATCCACAAACAAGGAAACCCTGGCAGACCTATAATCTCAGGTAACGGGCACCCCACAGAAAGGATATCAGAATATTTAGATCATTTTATGAGACCACATGTCCACAAATTACCATCATATCTTCAAGACACGACAGATTATCTCATAAAAAGCAAAGCCAGTGAACCATTACTGCCAGATACATTACTTGCTTCCTTAGACGTCACATCTTTGTACACCAACATACCGCACAACGAAGGGTTACAGGCATGTAGCGAAGCATGGGAAACAAGAACTGTAAACAATCCACCCACACACTTCTTAATCCAACTCCTGGAGCTTGTCCTAAAACTCAACAACTTTGAATTTAATGAAGAAAACTACCTACAAATCAATGGAACTGGAATGGGTACTAAAATGGCCCCTTCGTATGCTAACATTTTCATGGGAAAACTTGAGGGAAAGCTCTTAGCATCGGTTGAGCGTACAGGCTAGTTAGTTACTAGTTTCGTACTGTTCGTCGTCAGTTTATTGCATATATTTTAATTAATCCCTGACAAACGTGATCCCTTGGTGGATCCAGTACGCTTGAGAGGGTTGTTATTCGCCATATGATTTGTATTCTATATATATATATATATATATATATATATATATATATATATATATATATATATATATATATATATATATATATATATATATATATATATATATATATATAAATAAATATATATGCCTTTCCCATGTTTAGTTTAAAGCTCACGAGACTAATCATGTATTTTCCTAATAGAAATCATAAATGGATCACCACGAAGCAGACCTTCTCTCTCTCTCTCTCTCTCTCTCTCTCTCTCTCTCTCTCTCTCTCTCTCTCTCTCTCTCTTACACACAAATACACCCACACACACACACACTTACTGTACATGTATATATTACATGTAATTGCACCAAGACGATCATAGACCCAAACTGGTAATTTGTACCCTTTTATAACGTCCTTTTCATAAAGGAAGACTGTGATGGACCTTATAGGCGTCACGTTTCTCTCCTAAGAATTATAAAGAATTTTCTCTTCTGTCATAACATTTTCTCCTCTTGTACATTGTATATGAGTTTTTGTAAAGAAATGAGAACAAGAAGCATAGATATTAAACTCTCTGTACCGTATTACATCTATTAGGTGTATACCAAAAGACCATTTTAGAAGACTAATGTTTCCTTCAAAATAAGTAACGAGTGAGGGTGTAGTCTATGTGCTCATTTATTTTAATTGTAAGTACTGAGTAGATCCTTAACTTTGGTGATGTAGTCATCTATTATTATTATTATTATTATTATTATTATTATTATTATTATTATTATTATTATTATTATTATTATTATATCGTGGTCCCTCTAAGTCCAAATTCCGACCATGTTGAATAGGATTACATTACAGAATTGCAACTTTGTTATATTAGCAGTCGAAAGTTTGACCCATTGTGTGGTTTTAAAAAGTTTTCAGAACATTGTCGATCCCATAAAATCATAAACAAAGTGAGGATCCTGGAAAATGATGATCGGAAATTCAAAATGTTTATCCATATTATTATGGACCCGAAATCAATTACAAGCAGCAATTACACATAGACTCGGTGAACTCAATATGTATTCCCTATTACAATGTTCAATTTTATAGTATTATTTCAAAGTATGGATGTTATTAGAGTGAAATGCAAATTAACTACTTTGGACGTGGTTATAAAAATATACTGGCTGGTCTATTTCTATATCGGTATTCAAAATGGCTGAATGCTATCACTATAACGGTAACTGTCTGGGTTATTAGTCTGGTGACTTTGATGTTTTCAACTGACCGTAATATCATACAAATAGTCGGATACCTGGGAGCACGTCGTGGCGGTCTGACCAAACAAGTCTGTTTTGACCGAGATTTCAGGACCAACACTACGTTACTGTTTTCGAGCAAACATGTCTTTGTTTACGAAATTGTTTTTGTTTACTTCAAGAAAAGAACATTGATTTCTTAAATAAACTTTATTTATTTTCCAAAAACTAAAGTATTTATTGACGGATTATATTGTACTTTTATTGGGGGCTCTTCATCTATCCATCATCTTGTCACTTTGATCGCAACAATGACGTTACCTGTACCAAGATCAGGTCGCCAAAATGTCAACCAGTGATCATCGAAAAAACCAAAACGCAACCCTGACAGTCATGGATGTCAATATTTACTTTTGGACTAACTAAGATATATAGTAAGCATCATACACAGACAAATATTAAGACGTATAAAGTATAAATCAGAGAGAGAGAGAGAGAGAGAGAGAGAGAGAGAGAGAGAGAGAGAGAGAGAGAGAGAGAGAGAGAGAGAGAGAGAGGTGCATAGGTGAATGAAACATGAGCATGACAAAAGTACACAGAATAGAAATATAATGGACATAAATTTAGGACACAATTACTAAAACATAAAGGTCAAAAGTAGGGAAGACACAATATAAAAAGAAAAGCAACATGAAACACTAAGATACTATGTATGTAAAACACAGATGAACAAGGTGCAAAGACAAAGACAAATCTTATTACAACATTACTGCGTATAATTTACTGCAAACAATTCACATAAAAGACAACTTAAAGTGGTCAAACTAATCAAAAACGGATATTATCACAGGATATTACGCATTCCGTAGGTGGGACGCTAACATTTAAAATAAAGTATGTGATCTCCGCCATTGTGCACATCCACAACACAAACTAATCTGCTGCAGTAAGGTATCATAAGCACTGTATAAATTTAGAAATTACAGTTTAAATTTTTACGAATGCTGAGATGCTAACATTTTTTTCTTCTTGTTTATCAATAAGGTGTTTGGTAAACTACATCAAACGTTAGAATAATAATTGATATTGGGAAGAGCTAGAGCGTTATAATATAGTATCTTCATTTGAATTTGAATGAAAGAAGAAATATATTTCACATTCCAGTAGGTCTATTTCATTTGACATTTGGTTTCTGTAACTTTGTTTCAGTCAGATTTGCTTGAATCTAAAGCTATAGTAATTACCGTTATCGGCTATTAAAATTGTATCATGAGAGAGAGAGAGAGAGAGAGAGAGAGAGAGAGAGAGAGAGAGAGAGAGAGAGAGAGAGAGAGAGAGAGAGAGAGAGAGAGAGAGAGAGAGCGGTCGTCCTGATTTCACATTCCTTTGTGTGTATCTGCTACTTTCAACTTAGCAATTGCATTGTCCCAATTTTTTACGAATCTAGACTGATTGATATTAGCTTTAGCTATAGATCACATTATATTTTCTTTGTTTATTGGTAACTCTCCAATTATATAACACCTTTTACACAACAACGAGTATGGTATATACACGAATAATCAAAGGCAATGAGCCGTTTCATCTACAGGAAAGTACCTCTCCTATTATAATTGATGAGTACCACAGACGAATTGAATACTGAGAGATCCCACATGCAGTGAAAAGTTGTTCTTTTTTAACCACAGAATAGAAAAAAAATAAAGGTTTATATCAATGCTTTAGAAGTTGTCAAATCAACAACATAAATGTATGCAGTCTATTGTTTTGTGTGTGAAAATCAGATTGGATATTTAAGAAGGGACAATATAAACGCTTCAGATTTCAAACCAAATAGCTGCATAGAAAAATAGTGATAAAGTATACAGGACAAATTAATCTTGATTAAATCAAGCCAGATTGTGTGCAAATTAAATATAGCGAGTTTAAAGAAATGTTTAAAAACTTGTAAACTATCTTACCTATGAACTCCTTTCGCAATCCTTCCAAATCGCTACACACTAAAGGAATAAAACTCCTTGAAGATATTCCTGCTTCTCCAAAGCTAGCGCCATCTATATCAATTTCACTTGATACGGTTTACATGCATACCTCTACCAAGTTAAAAAATTATATGCATCACTATATTTTATCACACACCTCTGTAATATTCATTCTTTTTAGTCAAATATTTTTTCATCTTATTGTCATTCGGAATGTCATATCATTATCTCGATGTAAGGCTGATACAAACGGTATATCTTTTTATTTGGTTTTGTAAATATGAAAGTGATAAATGAGATTTACTTTTTTAGGTTTAATGGTGTACAATTCTATTCTAAATAATACTAATTTTGGACACACGGGATACTACTACCCTTGTTGCTACATGAATTGCTATATATCGGCATACTCTGAGCATGGCCTTGCAAAGATGAAATGTTAATGCAACGGACTATATAAATTAAACATATAACTTTGGACTCTTTCTGTCAGGATCTGATCCGGGGAACTTGGTCGGTTTATAGCTGGTTTTACAAAATTCAATCTAACACTGCCACTAAATGGCAAGAGATGTTAAGCATACCAAACCTATCCAGGAAAACAAATAATATTTGATTTTAAAAAATAAGCCATTATTTTGACGAGAAACAACAATGAATATGAAATAATGTGTTGACTACGTAACGTTTATGAAAAATAAATTACTATATAATTTAAAAACAGAAGAAAAAATCCCCTGGAATTTCTTGAAAAGCAGTCAGTTGACATGTTGGATAGCAGACGATAAAGTACGAATCTTAAAGAGAAAAATTAAATAGGTTTATATGTGTTTCATGTTCAAGATTTTCATTGACTGGTTTTTTTGTTGACATTTAGAAACCACATTTTTGGTGACGATTTTTATGGTTGGGGTGGAGTGCTCCCAATGTTTTATTTAAACTATTATAGAAGTCCTACCCAGGCTCTATTTCATTGGAAGTTAAATTAATTTAGTGAAAGATAGCTGTAACGTCAGAGCCTAAAGTCAGTCTGATGTATGGCTAAATATACAAAACATGTTGAAATTCAATTATATATATATATATATATATATATATATATATATATAGATATATATATATATATATATATATATATATATATATATAGTGTCTTAGTATAAAAAGCAACAGTAGGTATTGAATTATTTTTTTTATCAAAAATGACATCTGACAGCTAGGAAACGAGAACAGGAAATAGAGGTAACTTTAATGAATATCAGTACCATTAGAAAAACAAATTTACAATGAAAATTACAATTAAAGACTAAATCAATTGGCAAGAACAAGAAGTGTCATTACAGTAAAAGCAATTCTCAAATCTGACAATATTAAAATTACTTTTGAAGATGGCAGAATCTTACAAAGTCAGAAGCTGTAACAAACGTTAGACAGTGTTTGTTGAATACCATGTGCATAAATATAATTTTGCAACCCAGATCAGCAAATGAGCTGTCATCACCGGTCAAATATGTCATATATGAGGGTAAACGACGGTTTAAATAACAATGATGCAGTCGGGTAAAGAAATAACTGCACACACTGAAAAGTCTAAAGCCTTAGAAGAAGCTAATTCCCTTGAAGAACAGGTTTTAAGCCAAGTTTCCCATCATCTCCATCATTGTGTTTTGAGTCCTGTTTCATCACTTCAACCATATTTGTTATATCTATGTTCCTTCTTCTCAAAATTTTATCTCTTTACAAGTTATCAGACTAGCACTGTTCTAATTTATCTTTCAATGTCTAGTCCATTCAAATAGTTAAAACGGCAGCCAATGGTAGACAATTAAATGATTTCAAAATTCATGGAAAGTCTAAATATGTTAATTAAGAAGCTTCCTAAATTTTTACAGATAATATTTTAGGTGATTATACAGCAATTCATCTGACGACGTTGCTGTTGTTGTTGAGCTTAACGCCATTTTTCAGCACACGATAGGCTATTCATGGCGGCCAGTATTAATGGTGGAGGAAGAAACCGGGAAATCACCGGAAAGAACCACCGACCCACGAGAAGCTACTGGCAAGCTTTCTCACATATCCACATTCGCCGAATCCTAGACTCGAACCCACGCAGACAGAGGTGAGATGGCAGTGATCCGTAACGGACAGCGCTTTAGACCACTCGGCCACTCGGGGCCCCTATCTGACGACGTATTAAATAAAGAACGGCGTTTAAGTGGATTTTAAACAAATATTCTTTACCTATTTCAAAGGTAAATCATGACAGCTTCTGCTCTGTTGAGATCAGTGTAAATTTATGCTTGCTTAATTCATCGTCAATATTGCTTTTTCGTTTCTAATATCCATGTATTTTATAAACCCTTGATCGTGCGCTTCACATATGCCAATCTTCCTTGGATGACGGATTCGTATTTGTATTGGTAGAAATAATATAAGGATATCATCACGTTTCTTCATTCTCGTATATATTTTGTCTTCTTTTGTCTTTGCAATTTTTGTGACAGAATATTTAAGAGTCTTTGGAATACCATCATTTTGTTACATTGATATTAATTGTAATGCTTAACTCGAAGTTAAATTAAGTCTTGTGTAATAGTAAAGTTATCCAAAAATATTCCAGTTTCAATGACGGTGCCAATAGATGTAAAAAAGATACCGTCCAACTAAAAGATTAATCTTATTTCACTATTGAATCTATTATTTATGGCAGAAATGTTGCCATAATATTTTCATCTGTGTTGTGGCCTTGCTGTCGTAAAATTAATAGCTCCATTAACTTTGTAACAGTGTATGACACTCTCTGATACTGTATAATACTGTCAGCACAAACTGAGTAGAACATACACCTACTTTTCAGATTATAAAAGTCTTTCTTTGATTTATTTATGCTCTTCAGTCGTGTGATACATCCTCTATATCTAAAGTAAATAAATATCTCCAGTATTTTTTCCCCTTTTTGTTATATTTAACTATTAATTATTTTGTATACCGATTCGAATTTTTAGGAAAGAAAGCCACGCTCACATTTATATTAATCACCATGTCAATTATTGTTTTCGCCCTCTGATAAGTCAAGCAACCGTTGATAATAAGACCAATTTGTGCAACTAACAATTCACTTTTATCCTAATTATATATCCGGTTATGATGAGAAAGAATGTTAAAGTTGTTGAATTAATGTATTTGCAACATCAGGATTGGGATTGCAATTAGTAATCTAAGCCATCTGGCAATTATCATGTGTATTTTTGTTAGATCATGCAGATAGGTTTGTAGACATTTGGCACAATTATAAATGTATTGTACTGACTAAGGTTTATCTATACCTCGTATAGTAACTTAGTTTCTATTGTACAAAGATGCAAGTAATTAACTTGCTTTTTGCCACATTCACTTGCAATTTTTGTCGATTGTTCATGCCATCCAGTGAACTTGAGGTATAACCATGTTTCTTTAGTGTAGTATTTACCTCATTGATATTTCCTATTTTGTATATGTAATTTATATATATATATATATATATATATATATATATATATATATATATATATATATATATATAAGTTGTTTTTCTGTTACATTTGGAACGTTTGGCAACTGGCTGTACCTATAGTGCATCTAGTCTCTGTCAGGTAATTCATTGCTACCAACGTGCTTACGTCGACATGTGTCGCAAATGTCCACTTATCATTTATTTCGCTAGTTTAATGTCAATTTCTGCTCGAGGTCAAATGAAAGTTCTGAAACAACTGCATGTTAAAAAATTTGAATATGTTCACACTGAAAGGTTTAGTTGATTTTACTTTGTCCATGCATTGTAATCCTTCTACAATATTAACTTAGTTACGTTAATGTATTTTACAATTCTCTGAGATTGTAGGTGTTACAAATGTGTTTAAATTATATTTAATAATCATTCTGTCCAGACAATAGATTTGTTTAATTGGCAAGATTGTTGTACTTTCAATGAATAAAATCGAAATGGTGTTTAAATGTCCCAATGAGTTCCTCAACGTCTTACAGATTAATTTATAGTCTATTAAAGTGCATATATTGCACTGTTCTTCTATGACTCTGGACTTGACATCATGTTTCGGAATATCGTCTCTAGTTTCTTATATAATGTCATTAGTGCTGAAACTATATTGTGTAGATTGTAGTCATCTTTACAGGTGTCTCACGTGTACCATTTTGTTGTTTATTAGTGATGTTTTGATCGTAGTTTCTTTTTCTCCTTCTGTGTTTCACATAATAGACAATTTATATTGTACTTTTTTTACGACTGTGTCATTCTAAAAGAAAAATTTGGGCCTTAGACGTTCGAATGGTTCAAATGCTCTTGCCTTTATTGATCACTGCTATCTCACCTCTGTTCCCTTGGGTTCGAGTCCCGGACGTGACCAATGTCGGTAAGTGAGAAATCTAGCCAGTATCTTCTTTGAGGTCGGCGGTTCTTATCGGAGTTTACCGGGTTCTACATCCACTAATTATCGAGTGCTAAAAATGGCATTAAACTCAGAACTCATTAAACTTCAGCAACACTGAAGAAAGGTAAAAACTATTGCCGCGTTACAAAATAAATTATCCATTGGTGTGCCAAATCGCAAATCAGTTTCAGTTTTGTCTCCATATTCAACTGTTTATAGACAAATTAAAATAGTCGTACCAAGATATAAACTGAATACTGAGAAATGAAAAGGTTTTGGCTTTGATCTGTAGTATATGGCCGGGCCTGTTAATCCATCTTTTTATATATCAGTCATCGCAGGAAAGATGAATTAACCTCGTAAACAGAAAGGAGAGTCAGTTAGAAAAGAGGTTGATAGAGATATTGTACTACTTATTTGTTAGAAGTTTCGCAAAAATATCATGGCTGCCCTAGCATGCGTCTCGGTTCTAGTACTACTCTTTATTATGATGATACAATCAGCGTTTGTCCGTGACCCCTGCGACGAAATGACCGCTGGGTGAGTAAGACCTAACATATTATTTAGAAAACGTTTTCTGTAAACATGCCCTTTCTTTACAGGTAATGAAATAATGGGACGAGCAGAACAAAGCCGGTGGCAACTTGTAGTCGCTAGCCATGACAACTTGTAGTCATTAGAGCCTGAAATATGGCGCGTCCATTGTTTACCAGCTATAGAAATATGGCCAATATAATTTTCTCCGTTATTTATTGTCATGATAAAATAAGATCTCGTGGTAACGGAAAGTTTTGCTGTATTTTCTTTTTAAATTTTATTTGTTTCAACACATTCAACAACATGTGAAGCAAGTGAATATAAATTGATATGTTTTGTGCAAAACGCTTTCGTATAGATTATACTTGTCCAGCAACCTCAGAAAATATACTTGTTCACACATTTTATTACCGTATTAATGAAGTAATTGTGGTTAATCAACACGTTCAAGAGAGAGAGAGAGAGAGAGAGAGAGAGAGAGAGAGAGAGAGAGAGAGAGAGAGAGAGAGAGAGAGTCATGAATACATCCATATGCATGATGCAGATACTAAAATGTACATTGGTATGATAAGTAATTATTATCGACAAGTGGAAAAAATCAGGAAGCTCGTTAGGTTTTGTAAATACCACATTCAAAAGCTCTAAGCAATTTTCAATTTAGTCCATACAACAGTGGTACTGTAGATATAAGCAATTTAGTCCACTCGATAGTGGTACTGTAGATATAAGCAATTTAGTCCATACGACAGTGGTACTGTAGATATAAGCAATTTAGTCCATACGACAGTGGTACTGTAGATATAAGCAATTTAGTCCATACGACAGTGGTATTGTAGATATAAGAAATTTAGTCCATACGACAGTGGTACTGTAGATATAAGAAATTTAGTCCATACGACAGTGGTACTGTAGATATAAGCAATTTAGTCCACTCGAAAGTGGTACTGTACCTTTAAGAAGCAGATCAATAGTCTCCCCAATTACATAATGCAATATGAGTCACGTGTGAATAAATTCTTATACAGAGTGCAACAATTATTTCTATTTCACACATGGAGTAAAGACAAAGTCCTCTTTCCACACATATTGTAAAGATGTGGGTCATTTGTTGCACAAGTTATAAGTCGTTTAAATTCACTAAAGGATACTTTTCCAGCTGATATAAAGGTAACAAACACCTCCTCTAAACGAAAACTTCAAATTGTAATTTTAAAATATAATTTATTTCTGAGATTATGACTTGCTATCTCGTAATCTGGAGGCGGTAATAGATAAAATGGGCATCGACTAGATATAATTTTATATAAGATACATAATTTATGTAATTTTTTTTCTTTGCATACATTTGAGCGATCAGTGTCCTCATAAAAGTGGCCAGTTATGTCACGTCTGGTACGTCTGATAGCAATTTGTGCAAGTTATGATGTGAGTTCTTCTTAACTGTCTAAAGCATCTTCAGAGCAATGGTCCGACAACATCTTCAGGCTCTAAACGTGGTTGCATGCGTAACCAGTGCACATTTGTTTCTAAAGACATCCGAGTTAGTTTGAATTTCGTATAGTTTTGGAATCAGAATTACGTAGCTCAAGTACATGTGACTACCATTCTTCATCATTAATAAAACCTACACCCACGTGTTAATGACGCCGTGTAAAGTTAAGTAATTTGTCAACAAAAGGCAAGATTTATGAGGGAACTGACAATTTTGAAGTAAACAGGAATAGCATCAGTTTTCGTTGGGATTAGAATATGCTAACCTTTTGGTTGTGTTAAGACACAATGGTTTTAAATCAAAAATCAGAAAAAAGTAAAAGCAATGTTTTGAAAAATTTAACCAATAATTTATTTTCTTTAAAACGAATTAAAAATTTGAAAAGAACTTGAGTACTGTGAACTAAATCCAAAACAGTCACAAAATTTCTATCAGAAGTAAAAAAATATTAAATTCCAACTCAGTTAAAGTGGCATTTTAAATAAATTCCAAAATTGAATGTGTTGATGTGCCTTTAGTCTATAACGTGGTAATGTGCCTATGACCTGGAGTGAAATGGTACACTTTAAGTTTTTTATGTATCGTAATAATATAGTAAAAATATTTTTGTTTGAATCTTCTATAATTCCAAATTAATGATTTTGTCTAAGAATATTAGTGATGAGGACTTTGCATTGCCAGTGAATAATAATCTGAATAAATAATTCCACCTAAATGGAAATTTGAACACAACTACATAGATATTCTCATTCAAGTTGTTATAGCACGAATAAATAATTTCTTAAGATAAATCATTATATAAAAACTAAGACACAAAACCAGACCTAGGGTGAAGATCAAAGATTCATTTCTAGAACATTCTGAGTTGTCAACAAGAAAAGGTCTATTACTAAAACAATGACAAAGAACATGACAAACATCAGGTACTACAGGTTTTGTTTTACCATTGGGAAATTCCAACGTCCTTTACTCAGATTACGATAAATATGTTTACGTCTATTGATAATAATTTTAATATTTAATTGATAATCGCAGATACATATTAGCTATGTATTATTTTGTTTACAAAACCAATGCCCCTGGTCAGGAATATAGTACACTTGATTTTGGAGAAGATCAAGTACGAAATACACTTATACATAGCATACAATCTTGGAAAATTACAAAAAACAATACAAATTAAATACAATGAAAATGAAACTGGTATTTAGTATCCATATATCGGAATTTCAAAACATTTAGTTTCATCAGCATTTTGAACGCAAATAACGAAGAATTATTGTTGGCAAATAATCTCACGAGATTAACTAACTGATCAGCAAGATCGTTTATGAATTAAAGAAAGAGTCGCGACTTTAAAACTGACACACGTGGAACACTTTCTTCACGTTGTTTACATTGCGATTGATATGACGTTTGCCATACAATTTTTAACTTTTATTTCATCTCAAACAGAGAATTTCTAAACCATTCTAAATGTGGACGTCTAATTCAATAAGTTGTTTTTGGTACAAAAGTGTCAGATATACCTTTCAGCTGGTGAATAGTAGCATAACAGCAAGTATGTATGTATGTATGTATGTATGTATGTATGTATGTATGTATGTATGTATGTATGTATGTATGTATGTATGTATGTATGTATGTATGTATGTATGTATGTATGTATGTATGTATTATGCATGCATGCATGCATGCATGCATGCATGCATGCATGCATGCATGCATGCATGTATGTATGTATGTATGTATGTATGTATGTATGTATGTATGTATGTATGTATATATATATATATATATATATATATATATATATATATATATATATATATATATATATATATATATATATAT
This sequence comes from Potamilus streckersoni, assembly GCA_016746295.1. Classification (NCBI taxonomy): domain Eukaryota; kingdom Metazoa; phylum Mollusca; class Bivalvia; order Unionida; family Unionidae; genus Potamilus; species Potamilus streckersoni. The sequence continues at coordinate 628,388 of JAEAOA010000270.1, read as the reverse complement.
ATATATATATATATGTGTGTGTGTGTGTGTGTGTGTGTGTTTAATTTTAGTAAGTGACCGAAGGATGAAACAATCGTTTATAAACAAGATATCACATGCTTAATTTGTATCAATGACTGAAGATTCATTTTAAGATACAGAGTTATACATATGTTGTTTTTTGGGGATTTAATATAAAATACTATAACTTACAATTAAATCTTCATTACATAACTTAGTAAATTACGATGCTTGTTAAAATTTACAAAACGCATTAGTTTTTATTCTTTCTGTTACTTAATTTAAGATTATAGAATTGTATCATTCTAAAGATATAGTATTTTCATACAGGTTAAAGAATATTTGTGGAGATTCTAACCCGGTAGACCGAGATACGGCACTTATCGCCTTGCCTGAACACATTACATTCTATACCCACTTCGACCATGTACTCGTCAACAATAATGATGCCTCAAAGTCGCTGGCACAGGATTCTGTGCGTAGCTCACACACGCATATCGACAATAATGATGCCTCAAAGTCGCTGGCACAGGCTTCTGTGCGTAGCTGACACACGCATATCGACAATAATGATGCTTCAAAATCGCTGGTACAGGCTTTTGTGCGGAGCAGACACGCATATCGACAATAATGATGCCTCAAAGTCGTTGGTACAGGTTTTTGTGCGTAGCAAACACACGCATATCGACATGTTAATTACCTCTCATCAAAGTACACAGCCACTCTGGATTTTTCCTACAGAAATCGAGGCAAATAGAAGTTAGTATGGTGAAATACGAATATGCACCTTTTGTTTCCACAACATAACTGGAGTTCAGAACCATGAACAAAAACAAAAGAAAGCTTTCTGGATACACCAACTTAGAACACTACAACCCAATAGCTTCATCTGCTACCGTTCCTGTGGCCTAGTGGTTAGAGCGTCCGCCTCGTATGCGGGGTGTCATGGGTTTGAACCCCAACATAGTCATACCAAAGACTTTAAAAAAGGGTACTAATAGCTGTCTCTCTTGTCGCTCAGCATTAAGAGATTAGTGTTAGGACTGGTTGGCCTGGTGTCAGGACAATGTGACTCGGTGGGACATCATGCCACATGTCTGCGGCATGATATACAAGTGCTAGACATCACTATAAAATGTCACAGTGCAAACAGGATAGCGATATGATTGAAAGATTGTTAAAGCTAAGTTAAAAATCTAAATCACATACAAACACTTCATCTTCTTATAGCCAAAACTTTTTCAAATTAAATAATTTGTTAATTTGGCTAATTTCTCACTCATTCACATAAAAGCACTACTGTTTATTTGTAGTTCTTTCTAGTGTTCGTATTGTTATGGTCAATGGGTATATCACACAAATAATGAGATATATGATATATTGTACACTTACATCACTTACATTTTACAAAAATAGCTCCTCCAAAATTGTTTGGTCAATACGAACTAGTTTACCACATCATCAGTCATGTCAACTAAGTGAAATATCAAACAGTGTCAACCTTCATTTCCATTTCAAATAATATGTGTTTGTAATTTCGACACTTTTGTGTTTATTCAAAATTTTGTCTCTATTGTGTGTTTGCATGTGATTAAGACTCATTGAATGTCGAAAGCACCTAGTTAAAAACTAGAATTGCACTGTCCGTTATATGATTATTTCAATGTGACCCTTCCTTAATTGTCCCTTTGCAACTCAAGATTAATACGGGTCATTACGTTGCTTGATTATACATGTAGAGGTTATACTTAATTAAACTTAGATTCTATATGTATGCAATTCAGATAAAAGTTTCCGCTTCTTTAGTGTAACTACAAACAAATCTATCAGGTTAAAGATAAAAATGATAAAAAAAATAAGTCTCTTAATTGACTACAGCTTTAACATTTAGTGAACGTTCAGGAATGGTTTTCAATTCCATATAACTATAATCATATGCAATTATGATGGCATTATATTTATAAATCAGGATATAAAACAAGTGTCAATGCAATAAAGCTGATTGCCAAATTTCAGGTTGACTCTACATTTTGTCACTTGCAGTATATTTGCTCACAAATAAAGTCCAAAACACGCTTTCATTTATTTTACTTTCGAAATGATTGAGACCTTCAACAAATCATGAAGAATCAATATGGCATACAATTTATTACTGTGAAAAATAAATCGAGATCTCACATGGGAACTCTACTTATATAGATAATCTATGGAGCATCTACAAAGTAATAATAACATAGCTTCATTTGGTTTATTTTAGTTTCAGCATATTTTAATGACTTAAAGTAGGAAGGTCCAGAAAACCGGAACTTAAAAGTTTCCTTTTAAACATAAATACAACTGCATGACGATTGGGTGTAACAAGTCTTCAAGTACACATATCTTTGCTCAAAGACGTAATGAAGCAAATGTCTTTCTTAAATAGAAGGAATAATGGATATATAATAGATGTTTCATGTCTGAGTCATGGACACTGAATAACGTAGACACTACATTTTATGTCCTTGAACTCGAGATTAGCCCTTGTGGATCATAAAATTCTAATCTTTAGTCTATGATAGAGCCACCACTATCATCCAGTAAGATATAACTTTTCAAATGTGACTATATATATATATATATATATATATATATATATATATATATATATATATATATATATATATATATATATATATATATATATATATATATATATATATATATATTCTCCAGAGTCCCAGCTGGTCAGGTATACAAGGTAAAACCATCATGCACACAGGGATCGGTGTCCTGGAGTTATCCGAGGGGTACCTTAAGACTTTTCTTCGCACCAACCAACATGAAAAGTAACAAGTTTGCCGTCTGTTTCCGGTCATATGTCAATATGTCCTCTTTTGATGTGCTGGACGTTGCAAAGGGAGACAAGCAACCATGCAAACGAATCTCGGGTAAATGTGCACACATTTTCCACTATGAAACCTGTTTCGTATTGGTTCTGAATTATGAAACAGTCGTTAGTTTCTCAATACTTTTAATTACTTAAAATGAACTTAGGATCTAGTTTATTTAATGCAAGTAAATATCATTAGTAACGCCAAAATCAAATGTGATAATCTGCAGTTTTTCTGATACATTTGCATAGGTAATCAACGGTTACATAAAGAAATGCACCAACTATAAAGAGCCGCTGCCTAAATATTCTGATGGAATCGAACTTTAAACATAAAATTGCAAAGTAATTAGCTCCTTATAAAGACGGGCTTTAGCTATGCTTATGTCCCCATTCTATGAACAGTATAAATTTTCAGCTGACTAGTTTGCCGCATATAATGTTGACGTAAATGATGGGTCTTTGTTATTCCTGTTTATCTATCTATCTATCTATCTATCTATCTATCTATCTATCTATCTATCTATCTATCTATCTATCTATCTATCTATCTATCTATCTATCTATCTCTCTCTCTCTCTCTCTCTCTCTCTCTCTCTCTCTCTCTCTATATATATATATATATATATATATATATATATATATATATATATATATATATATATATATATATATATATATATATATATATATATATATATATATATATTACACGAATTCCCACAGATAAAGAAGTTTGCACGGGTTATTACAATAATGGAATCCTGACAGATGTTGTAGCCAAAGGTCCACTGCGTTTCCTATCCGAAGTCAGATATCGAACCGAATCCGGTAACAGGGACCCACAAGGACCCAAATCCGAGTGATATCCGATGTTATCGAAGTGATGAACTCTTGATATGATGACTTCAAGTTGTGGAATGTTTTCGCATTATCCCCACCTTCACCACCATGAAGAAATAAATTCTTTATTTCAACTGTCGCATTTAACAGCATGATTGAAATTAAAATTAGATCATGTTTCCATAAAAATCGTTTCTCTCTCTCTCTCTCTCTCTCTCTCTCTCTCTCTCTCTCTCTCTCTCTCTCTCTCTCTCTCTCTCTCTCTCTCTCTCTCTCTCTCTCTCTCTCTCTCTCTCTGATGCATTTCGCATCACAGAGTGGTCTGCATTAGATGCTGAAGAAATATCACAATGAATATAAATATCTGTTTCAAAGCTTTCTCAAATAAATTTTCGATGCAATCAGTTTATAAACTACTTTTCAATATTACATTATGGTTCGAGTTTAATAGACTTGTTGACCTTTGTTTGTTATTTTGCAACTTCCTGAATTTTCTAACGTTTTGTAACATGCTGTCAGCATTATGGTCAAAATACCGATTATGACAGGCCTCCTAGTCATATTTACAAAATCTTTTGCAATTTCAATAGACAAGAAATCTCAACCCGTCTCTGCTTGATACCGAATATACTCGCTTAGAAGTCGTTTACAACTGCAACCAATACTGATTCTCATATGCTGTTGCACAATGTGCGCGCAGAGTAAGGTCAATATTGTTTCTTCTACTGATTAGTTTTAAAAACTGCATATATTCAGATCGTAATGCTCATTATGTGACAGCAGATCCTGATTTGTACATCTTGAGGTAAAATCGGCTGTTTCACGAGTATATACTGGTAATTAGATTTGCTGGTCAATTGTTGTGGAAAGGATGAATTTAATAATTAGCAATACAACGTAAACCCTCCTTCTACGTGTAAATTTTATAGTGATATATGATCTGATTTTTTAATAGCTTAAGAGTTATCACAAATCGCAGTAAAGCCACCATAAAATAGTTCATGTGTGATAGCCCTATTGTAGCTGCCATTTTGGATGGCGTTCGTATGCATTTTTTTCAATACTTTAGGGAATACTTTTGAGAGACGCAAGGAGACCGACAGACAGACAGAGACGCACTTGTACACAGTGTCCCATATCTCAGAGTTCCAACACTAATAATAATAATAACAACCATACAATTGTGCATCTGTTACGTCATCAAAATCACGCATGAATTGTGCATGCATCATGATTAGGGTTACATCTCTTGCATTGATATTTCATTTCGACCCCTGTTTTCATCTGTTTTCTATTTGCAAAATCTTTCATAATTACTGGTCTTTTTCTTAATAAACTTGATATATACATTTGTTCTGAACATTTGGTACAGGTTTTTGTGCGTAGCAAACACACGCATATCGACATGTTAATTACCTCTCATCAAAGTACACAGCCACTCTGGATTTTTCCTACAGAAATCGAGGCAAATAGAAGTTAGTATGGTGAAATACGAATATGCACCTTTTGTTTCCACAACATAACTGGAGTTCAGAACCATGAACAAAAACAAAAGAAAGCTTTCTGGATACACCAACTTAGAACACTACAACCCAATAGCTTCATCTGCTACCGTTCATGTGGCCTAGTGGTTAGAGCATCCGCCTCGTATACGGGAGGTCATGGGTTTGAACCCCAACATAGTCATACCAAAGACTTTAAAAAAGGGTACTAATAGCTGTCTCGCTTGTCGCTCAGCATTAAGAGATTAGTGTTAGGATTGGTTGGCCTGGTGTCAGGATAATGTGACTCGGTGGGACATCATGCCACATGTCTGCGGCAGGATGTCCAAGTGCTAGACATCACTATAAAATGTCACCGTGCAGACATCATAGCGATATGATTGAAAGATTGTTAAAGCTACGTTAAAAATCTAAATCACATACAAACACTTCATCTTCTTGTAGCCAATACTTTTTCAAATTAAAAAATTCGTTAATTTGGCTAATTTCTCACTCATTCACATAAAAGCACTACTGTTTATTTGTAGTTCTTTCTAGTGTTCATATTGTTATGGTCAATGGGTATATTACACAAATAATGAGATATATGAGATATTTTACCATTACATCACTTACATTTTACAAAAATAGCTCCTCCAATTGTTTGGTCAATACGAAATAGTTTACCACATCATCAGTCATGTTGATGTCAACTAAGTGAAATATCAAACAGTGTCAACCTTCAATTCCATTTCAAATAATATGTGTTTGTAATTTCGACACTTTTGTGTTTATTCAAAATTTTGTCTCTATTGTGTGTTTGCATGTGATTAAGACTCATTGAAAGTCGAAAGCACCTAGTTAAAAACTATAATTGCACTGTCCGTTGTCAGTTTGTTGTATATATATATATATATATATATATATATATATATATATATATATATATATATATATATATATATATATATATATATATATAACCGTTTATTCTTGCTGAATGAATATAAACCTTATTTATCCACGAATAGCCTCCACACAACAGTGGAAAGGATCGTACCAACATTTGCCGTTGCATTGAGCACTGCACTTCGTCATATCCCTGATTTAAGAGATGTGTTCGTGTACGTGAGCGTGTTCGTGTGAGTGTAACGTATGTAAACACATTGTCATCTGGGCGTTTTATTTCCCCTTATTGTTGACTTGCCAGGAGTAGATATGAAAAGTGCGTTTGCGATTTGGCGGTGATAAAGGACTCCGCCCCTAACCCCACGCAAGTCTGACTTTTCATAAAAATGTGATTTAGTGAATAATATGCATTTCTTGTGGTTTATTGTCATACTTGTATCAATTCGCCAGACAGTGAACAGAATAATTTATTTTCGATATGAATTTGTTATATATGTACCAACACCTGATACATTATAACCTAATAGGAACAACGCTATCATACCCAACGTCCACTATTCTGATTTATGTTATTCACATTAACGCAAGTCAAAAACATGCAGTCAACATAATGCATCACGAAAGCTAAGTCATATATAAGAGACAGAGATACATACAGACAAACAGACAGAGTGGAAAGATGGAGGGAGAGAGAGAAAGTGTGAAGGATTAAATTGGTTTGTTCCTCGCAAACCATTTAAATTAAATCAGACTTTCGTCTACCATCCAGATAACAATGTCTACACTGTTGTGTTCTCAAGTTCATCTTCCTGTCTCAGAAAAATTAACTGTTGATTAATGCAAAACAGACCATAATCAATCATTACAGATGAATCACGTGAATCATATGCAAGTAAGTGGAACATTCAAAACAATAACAAGAAACCTTGAGATACAATGAGACGACTGACAACCTAGAAGGGAGGTACGGAATCCTATTGGGGTCAAAATGAGACGACTGACAACCTAAAAGGGAGGTACGGAATCCTATTAGGGTCAAATGCTCCATCGTGCACCATCGAAAAAATTAGATGGATCGATTGTGATCACATCATGAGGGATATGCCATCGGAGAAATTTTATTACGTGCACCGAAATAAGTAATGAAAAACTGTTCAGTATTCCCTGCTTTAGATATTTGGATTTAAAACTATATATATATATATATATATATATATATATATATATATATATATATATATATATATATATATATATATATATATATATATATATATATCGTCCTATGTTATATCAGTTTTTTTTTAAATTTACAACAATGAATAAGATATAAGATGATTGCTCTATCATTTAAATTCTGTCTTTGTGTGTTAAAGCTATATTTCCAAGTTTCTTATTTCTTTAACTTAGTTAAATAAAACAAGTTGTTCCGTTTTTTATTTTATTATTGATCCTCAAGTTTTCCTTATGGTAACAGAACTGGAAGACTGGGTTTGTACAACAATAGCAACATCCATGATATATACCATCGTACTATAATCACCAGTGACTGTGTTGTATACATAATCATTATAAAAGTCACACACCACACGGTTTTCAGCATTTCAAAAATACTGTCTTATTATATTCCAAATTCGATCTTGTGAAACATTTAATTTTAATGAATATTCATTCATCACCTTAAAAAAAGAACCATTATTAAATGAAACAGACGGGTAATCCACTTCAAAAAGGTTTCAATAAATGAGTTTTCTGTACGACTACTCAATATCATATGGTTCGTATTTAGCCAAGTCGTATACATGATGTTATAATAAATTACTCAAAACAAGGAAGTAATCTCTCTCTCTCTCTCTCTCTCTCTCTCTCTCTCTCTCTCTCTCTCTCTCTCTCTCTCTCTCTCTCTCTCTCTCTCTCTCTTTCTCTCTCTCTCACTCTTTCTCTCTCAATACATATATAAACATATGTTCATAATATATATATATATATATATATATATATATATATATATATATATATATATATATATATATATATATATATATATATATATATATATATATATATATTTATTTATAGTCCACTAGAACTATGCGCTGTAATGTTCTTAAATTTAAGGACCTTCTAGTGGATGAACACCACGTTCCAGCAAAGAAAGGGGGTTCAGCCCATCAGACATCATAAATACATCTTTAGCAACCCACCTCACCCACCCAAAAATAACCACCCGGTGCAAAACGATATTTCTCGAATCAAAATGAGAAATGCCCAATCACATGTTAGCAATCATAGCTGACAAGAACAGTGTGTGTGTGTGTGTGTTTAACTTAGCTTTAACTGTTTTTCAGTTATATCGCTATCACGTTTGCATTGTGACAGTTCGTTGTGTTGTCTAGCACTGTGGCATCATGCCGCAGACATGCATCATGTCCCACCTACTCATGTTATCCTGACACCAGGCCAACCAGTCCTCGTACCAACCTCTTAATGCTGAACGCCAATTATGGCAGCTTTTTATACCATTTTTATAAGTCTTTGGTATGACTCGGCCGTGGATCGAACCCGTTACCTAAATCATCCGAGGCGTTATGAAGGACATACAATTTAGACACTTATATAAATAACCCTATTTTTGTAGTAATTTTGTACGTCATATGCAACAAAAATGTATGAACTAAGTTTATGAAATAAATAGGCTAGATTTGTAAGAACTATCAAGCCTGCAAGTTTAAGCAGTAAATTGTAACATATAGCAATATGAATATGCAAATGAAGGGGAGGGGAATACAGGTCATATGTGATGGATCAATTCCCATGTCACACCATTACCACAAGCAAGGACATTCTTTGGAAAACACTTTGAGATCCTGACTACATAAACACCAGAACATCAGCTTAATCTAGTGTGTATTGACATATTGACGGACATATACACGACCGCCAATGTGAACTGAGTTAAGGTGCTTTCAAGATTGCCAGATTTGGATGCAGTGGTCCATTTACATAAGACAGTTTTATAGTAATAGGCTGACTATTTGCCCAATTTAAACCGCTTTTCACCAGTTGACCATTTTTATCCACTTTAAAACTGTTATCAACTAACATGTGACCATCCGCCAATTTAACATTATTCGAAAAAGACCAAACCACTCCTTGTAGAAAGGGTAATTCCAAGGTGTATTAACCTTTAACCTTTACACACTCACATTATGATCTTTGTCCCTAGCCATTGACTTCACCCTATGCCACTTATGTTCAAGCTGTTAGGAACGAAATCTAGGTTTTCTCGTCCACTAGCTTTAAGATTTAATTGGTATAGTAACATGAAACAAACAAAAACACCTCTTTGCCACTGACGGTCAAAATTCTGCACCGTGTAAACTATTCATAACAACATCACTTCCGGTCCTGGGTCTCCTACTTTTACAATGTTTGTGAAAAACACCTGTGAACTGAGCCGTTGGTTTTCAAAGTAGCTGTGCCAACAACCTGGCATCCCAAAACTTCTATACACTAGAAAGCATAGGGTAAAAGTATGCGCCTATTACTAATTCAATTAACTACTCAACCAACTAAAATGATCTATTTATCAACTTTAAGCTTTATATTATAAAGATGAAAGTAACACATTTAACAAAATAGATTCTGCCTGATTAGTTTATAATTTTGCAAATGAGATTTTATGTTAAGGATGTGTGTTTTCGAGAATTGTATTTTTCACCACCTTAATAAAAGTTTGGGGCGTCAGTGATTCAGGATTTTCTTATTAAAACTTTGGCGACTACTGGATCAGGGTTTTATTATCGTAACAATTTATTTTGGGGCGTCAGTGATTCAGGTCTTCCTTATTAAACATATGGTTCCTATGGATCTAGAGATTTGTTGTTGTAACAACTATATTGGGCTCCTGGATCCAAATTTGTATTGTTATTACAACTATTTGTGGAGAAGCGGTTCAGACTGTTTAGTAAATTTTAAAGATTAATGCCCTAGGCACTTCAACGTTTTAATCGAAGTTTTTAGGACCAGTGGTCCAGGTTGAAGGCCATGTGTTAGGGGTGGAGGTCAAGCGTCAGGGGATTATGGTCAAATATTGTTTGGCCCAGGAGTTACGCTTTATAGAAGGGTGACCAGGGATTTAGACACAAAATATGGCGAACAATCTCGTTAGTAGAAAACCGGTTCAAAGTGGATGAAAACTATTTAACTATTATAAACGTTTTAAACTGGTCAATTGTTACAAGTGATACGTTTCTTTTACTACTTATGGCAAATTCAAAATAGTACAGTCCATTGTATAATACACGTTTTGCCGTGCATACAATTACAGTAGGAAACAGTAATATAGTGCATAATGTACCCCAGTATAAAGCGACCGCTCCTAGATCACGGTACCCTTCATGACTGAAGCAAATAACGTTATAGTGAGATATCATTTACTGTTTGCATTTTGGTATGTGAAATGTATGCAACTTAATCACTGACCCTACTTCTACTATCGTGAAATTGTTTATAAAAATATGGGTCAGCTGAGCCGCTGATCTTCAAAGTAGTTATTACAGTAGTTATTACAAGAACAGGATATTCCACATGCTGTTTTCACAAAATTCCACAGGGTAAACGGCAGCCCCTACTCCCGATTGTATTAACTACTTACCCAACCGTTTTAATATATTTACCAGCTTCATGTTTTATATTATAAAACTAAAAGTAAATGAAACAAATTCAACCTGATATTTTGGTATTTTTACAAAATGAGAATTATTTTAGGATATGTTTTGTCATTTACTGTATCTTTTTCATATACACATTGATAATCTATTTATTATTGTAACGTATTTACATCCATCGCGTTATATAATTTTAAAAAACACCAACAGGTAATGCAGGCCGTGAGAAAAGTATATTTTTCTTCCACTTTCCCATTCAATTAAACACATTTTTAATCATTCAATGCGCGTAAAAATGGGTGTATGACGCAAAACTTTTAACCTACAGTTTATTTTGATTTCATTATGCAGTGTATATAAAAGGACTTGTTAAAAATAGCAAACATTTACTCAACAAGACTAGATAAATAAAGACATTTTCGTTTTTTATGGGATAGCGATACATAGCTAAAGATCGTGCAACGTGTGAAATTACTTTGAGTAGGCAGTGGTCCAATATTTTGGTAACTTAAAAATTTTAATCCATAAGCAAATATTCAAAGTTAATTTAAACATTTTTTTGTATGATATATAACACTATTAGAGTCATACATATATCGATTGGTTTATTTACTTCAATAATTAAATACAATTTTATTGACCTCGATAGTTTAGGATATTGTGGGAAATGGAGATTGCTTTGAACGACGATTTACTCATCGATTGTCACAGTTTACATAAAGTAGGATGTGTGGTTAAAACCAAACTTCTTTGATTATATAGCCTTTGAAAGAGAGTTTGTTAAGTTCTCCGTATGGACTAAATGTAGACCTGATGTATTCCAAGAGTTTAAGTCTCCATCATGGCATGTTTATATGCTAATACAAAGCAGCCATTTGCTCTCGATGACCAGTGATGTGAGTGCTATGTTGCCAATGATATCAGTCGCGTGGGCTCAATTAAAATGATACTTCAGACTTCCGTGTAAAGTGTCGGGTTTCCTAGCACACTTTTTGGTGATATTGGGATGAGTAACCCATATTTATAGCCAAATGTTTGATGAGTTAGATTGTCTTCACTGGTTTAGGATTTTTCATGACATAAGTATTTTAGGGTGGGGGTCAGTAGTTAGACGTGTATTGTTACTATAAATATTTTGCGTTAGTACCCCCGGTGTTTTAGTAAAAGTTTGAAGATCAGCGGCCTTGTTCGTTCAGGTTGAAAGCGGGTGAAAACTGAGTAGCTACTTTAAAAGATTTAAAAGGGTTAAGTGTCTCAGAAGACATATTTCCTAGACTCCTTAAACCGCTTTGATAAAGTACTGCCACTGATGTGATAAGGTGTACAATTGCAGGATTTAATAATAGTAATGTATATAACGTCCTTCACTATGAAGCCCATGAGTATAGCGTTATTGTGAGAAATTACTGTTTGCATTTTTGGTATATAATAGACAGGTCAAGAACGGAATTCTATATCAGCGAAATAGGTAAGTCAATATCCGCAACGATGTATGAATGAAAAATATCTATTAAATCATAGTTTAGTACTTTCAATATAATTTGCAATCTGGTAAAGGAGATTAGACTGTTGAGGCAACTATTTTTGCAATTCAGTTTATTTTTTTACTACTTTATTTATTCCCATAATTGATTGACTTTTGTGTTAAGAAATGGTCTTAAATGTTTCCAGTAATACTCCATTTTACACAAAAGAGTCCGAGTTTGTCTGTATTTGTTATTGCAAAATAATATTAACAAAACTACACTAGTCAACAACTTAAATAAACAATACTATTTTGGAATTCATTGCTACATCCTTTATCATTCATTATTGATAAGAAATCATTTAAAAACAAGGAAAAAAGATAGGACTTATTGTACAAAACCTTGTCTCACTCCAAGCTTAAATTCAAAATATTCAGTTGGTCTTGAGAAGTCATTATCTGACTATATATTTCTAAAATATTTAGCATCATACCATGCATATCATTTTCTAGTAATGCGTATTCTTCTAAACGTTTAGCTTTGACCACACTTTTATAGTATCCATACTTGTAAACAAATAGGCATGACTCTTGGTGCCTTCATTTTAAAAAGATTTGATGCTTATAGCAACTCTCTGGAAACTATTCAATGTAATACAATAAAGTTTTGTGACATTATTTATGATGTCAAAAACAATACAAACCCATGTTGTACTGGCATATGTCGTGCCTTTTGGTAATTATTTTTATTTTACCTGAGTTGGCTCGATTGTAATAATTTAGAAAATGCTCCTAAGTTTTGTGGACCTATTAATTTGAATTTTGATTTAATGTTGTTGTAACTCTTAACGGGACTTTAAAAATAAAGAACATATCGGTCTAGTTGTCTCTGTATACAAACTACTTTTTGCATATTCAGCAGAACAAAGGTAAAGACGAATTATGCGTCACATGCCAATTGACCATTTTTGTGCCAAGTAGCTAATTCACTTTTTCTTTGTCTCCGATTTAAACTATTTTGTAGAAAATTAAGAAAGTCATACTCTGACATAAATTCAAGACAAAGAAACAAGAATGTTATGGCGCTGAGTTTTTGTATTTTCAATAGTTTTAATTCTTTTTTCTATATATTAATCGTGTAAAGATAATGCTAATATTATTGTCAATGTAAAGTAGCCTTAGTTAGTAAAAAGGTTGACAGCGAGGTTGTACGTCTTGTTTGCTAGCAGTTTCTTAAAGCAAGCATGGCTGCCTTAACAAGCATCTCGTTCGTTCTACCGCTCTTTATTGTGATGGCGCAGACTAGATTCTTTAGTAGCCCATGTGATGAAATGACCTATGGGTGAGTAAGAGCAAATTTCTATACGTAGAAGATTCTCAGAAGGAGGGCACTTTATTTACATGTAATGTAGGATTGAAATTGCGAACCAAAGCGTGGAATATGTCGTTTTCATTCTTATGGGCTGTTGGTAATGTAACGTTCAGTGCAGGTGGGTTGCAGTTGCTACTCTGGTTGTGAAGAAATGGCTAAATATTATGTCAATGGTGAAGTCCCATTTCTTTTAGATGAGCGTTATAAAATATTTGGCAGTGATTGTGAGAAAGAATAACTTCATTTTGTCCACATATGATAATGTAGTGCACACCTGTAGGGAGTCCGTATGTAACGAAATTCAAATGATGCTGACAGTTATGAATAATCCAAACAGTGGAAAGAAGTGGGTTTTGTATAAAACTTCCAGAAATTTAACAAGAGTTTTGTTTTTTCTCAACACATACTGTTTGTAAATAAAAGTCAATCCTGATCAACACTGACTAGTTCCTAAAAAATTGGTACGAAGGCCTGTGCTGAACATAAGCAGTATTTTATGATGAAGACACCAACACGATTCTCAATGCATTATGGCCATAATAATGAGACAATTTTAGTCACAAACATTATATTGTTATAATCATCCAAGTAAACAGTCTCAATATTCATACTCTCTGCTTGCATGTCTTTCTGTATATGCTGAACTATCTATTCTGTCACGGTTGATAATTAAGTTTTCAATACTGTATTAATTAGTGATGCTTGAATTAAAAAATTCTGGCCACTTTCTGAGTATCCTAATTAAGTGTTCATCGCAAAATCGACAAACTGTAAGACTTTGGTCTAATACATTCCACTATGTTGACATTCCTGCCATATTAAACTGCTTCTTCGTATCTTGCTTTCTAAAATTCCTCATGTTTTGCAGATGGCTACACTGTACAACTATAACAATTAATTTATCCAGCTTTAAAATGTTTTACACAAAACAACATAAATAACAGTTCATCGCAATGTAGAAAGATGTCATTGGATCATCACTAATATGTATATTTCTAATTCTAAATATAAGCGTCAACTCGTTCCCTATACGTAGCCTGTTGAAATACCGTAGAGCCACTGTAGAAAAGCACTTGGACATGTCATTTTCAGCGTCATTAAGCGCGTTGTGTTATGTGTATTTTAATACTCACAATCAGTGACAATTGTAACATCATACAGATCGGAACAAAGTACCATTTTCTATAGTAAACAATTGCTTGTATATGTTATCTGATCATTTCGTAATTTTGTTAAATATTTGTCATTTTCTTTATTTGAATCGTACACTTGTTTTGCTGGAATGTCCTTTTTAGTCACTACAACAACTAGAAAAGATCTCACACTTTCAATCAAATTCAATATATATTTCATTCAAACTTGCAATCAAGTTCAATATCTATTTCATTTATACTTGCAATCAAATTCAATATCTATTTCATTTATACTTGCAATTAAATTCAATATCTATTTCATTTATACTTGCAATCAAATTCAATATATATTTCATTTATACTTGCAATCAAATTCAATATCTATTTCATTTATACTAGCAATCAAATTCAATATCTATTTCATTCACACTTGCAATCAAATTCAATATCTATTTCATTCACACTTGCAATCAAATTCAATATCTATTTCATTCACACTTGCAATAAAATTCAATATCTATCTCATTCATACTTGCAATCAAATTCGATATCTATTTCATTTATGCTTTATATATATATATATATATATATATATATATATATATATATATATATATAATTTATGTTTGCACTCAAATTCGATATCTATTTCATTCATACTTGCAATCAAATTCAATATATATTTCATTCATACTTGCAATCAAATTCGATATATATTTTATTTATGCATACATATAAAGTTTATTTAGGAAAAGTGACTATTGGCAAGTATTTTTTCTCATCTTAAGAATATTGCAAACGAAGAACTGATAATACCCGATGATATAAACTTCAACTGATTAATATTTATAAAACTGCATTTGGTGAATAAGACGATACGAAGTCAAATGCAAACAACCAATAATATTTCAAGAATGTTTATCTTCATTACTATCAGCACCGACCACAAATGTACTTTCAATATAAAAAAGTTTCATAGCCACTGGGTTACACGAATACGTCTTATATGACTGTCAGTGGAACGGGCTTACTGACATAAGACCAGTACGGAAGCACAATTAACAATGTAGTTATTAGCTACATGCATTGTATGAAAGGCCCAATATATATGAAAATTATAGCTCTCTTTGCATCAAGCTTTGTCTTCTTGCACCCAGACGACTACAATGTAACAGGTCAATACTATCTTGTAGCCGTGATCTATTGCGTGCAAAATACAATATCAAATTGCCTATATTAGCTTATGTAAATATGTTTTCCGGAGAAGAGAATTTCCCTGAACATTAAAATCACTGATCGTTACCTTCACAATTTATAACTTTTGTTTACTTACAATACGTATTAAATAGCTATACTACACCAGTGTGCCTTGTTGAGCTTTTTCATATTACCATTAGTCTTTAACCATGTTTTGAAAAGTGGTCATTTTACTGTCTGTATTAGTTAATCCGATTAGAAACTGAAGATCTTGTCGTTAATGGCAGCTTATGCTAAGTTTTTGTTAATTTTTCTTGTAAATTCTTTTTTTCTTTAACTTCTTTTTTTCAACTAACTTATAACGATTTTGAGACTCAAATGTTACAATGTGACTGATATGACACAAGTAAAAATATGTAAAACATGTGACAGTTTCAATATCAGAATTAGAATCAAGACTGAAGTAAGGAAAGAATTATGAACAGCATCCCATCACAGTAAATGACCAATCCCTCGAGGCAGTCGACATGTTCACCTATCTCGGCAGCACACTTCCATGTGCAGTCCACATCGATGTCACAATTGCTACAGCTAATCTGTCCTTTGTCAGATTACTTGCAAATGTGTGGGACTTAAAGACATCAGTCCACATACAAAATCTAAGGTCTGTAAAGGTTCTTTGCTGCCAACCCTACTGTTTGCTTAGACATTGTACGGAGGCCATGCCAAGAAGACGACCCATTTCCACAAGGGATTTCTGAGAAAACTGATGAGGATAAATTGCAGGACAGGGTTCCAAACACTGGGGTTCTGACACGAGCAGGAATTGCAAGCTTGCATATTCAAATTATGAAATCACAGTTCAGATGGGTAGGCCACGTCACCAGGATAGCAGTAGTACGTCTACCAAAGAAAATCTTCTACGAAAAAAACTGAAGGAGTGAAAGCATCCTCGGTGTAGTCAGAAGTGACACTTCAGAAATTTCATCGATTCATCTTTGAAACAGTTCAATATTGACGCAGAGTCTTAAGAAAATCTTGAACACGATCTCTCCACCTGGTGGAGTCTCATCCATTCTGGAGCTAAAATTTGAACGGAGAATAGCAGAGGAAGTGCAGACGCTTGAGCAGAGTAAATCGCAGAAAATTAGTATATCCTCTATTGACGAGTCAACACAACCGGTATTTATTATATGCTCATTCTTTTCTCCGTTCACATTACGTTGACAGAATCGTGGGGGCCCCGAGTGGCCGAGTGGTCTAAAGCGCTGTCCGTTACGGATCACTGCCATCTCACCTCTGTCTGCGTAGGTTCGAGTCTAGGATTCGGCGAATGTGGATATGTGAGAAAGCTTACCAGTAGCTTCTCGTGGGTCGGTGGTTCTTTCCGGTGATTTCCCGGTTTCTTCCTCCACCATTAATACTGGCCGCCATGAATAGCCTATCGTGTGCTGAAAAATGGCGTTAAGCCCAACAACAACAACAACAACAACGACAGAATCGTGCATCATTTTACCATGTTGAACGGTTTCATACTGTACGACAAGTGTGTTCATGTATAGCATGGTATACATTAGGGACCATTGTTATTGTAAACAAACTATGTACGTTCACATAGCAGACGCTTTAGCTTTCGATGTAATATCTTTGTTTGTGAATAAACAAAGCAATCAAATTCGTTTGTTTAAAAGCAGATTTGATAAATAAAGTTAACGATGTGGATGAGTTAAATGAGTCACAAATTAAACTTTCAAACAAGCAAATCAATGATGTTGATAATAGCGATTTCAACAATAAACGTGAGAGACGCATTCATTGAAAATACCATTATGATCATTGAAACAGTTATTCAGGATAAATATTCGTAGCATTTAGCAAATAGAATGGTTCAGACTATGACCAGTGCTCTCTGCAGTATATAAAAGTAACACATAAAAGAATACTAAAGCAAATGACTATCGCATAGGTATCAGTAACGTACCCTATTGCAAGTAAGTCAAAACACTAAA
The DNA here is from genome assembly GCA_016746295.1 of Potamilus streckersoni. NCBI lineage: Eukaryota > Metazoa > Mollusca > Bivalvia > Unionida > Unionidae > Potamilus > Potamilus streckersoni. Next base: position 610,440 of record JAEAOA010000270.1, on the reverse strand, counting down.
TTCGTGAAAACAAAAGCAACTGAAGGTTTTGGTAAAAAGCTAAGAGCCTCAGAGCCAATAAGCCAAGAAGACAAAAAAATATTATTTTTCTAGCTAAATGGACTCTCGTTGAACAGCTGCTTTGCAACTTTCCCCGTTTAACTATTTAGATACAATATTAGGCTAGCGATAGAAGCCATGCACTGTAGAATACGTGTCATAACTGGGGTCTCTCCAAGAGCGAGCATGCAAATTACAGGGCATTAGAATGTGTCTTCTTAGTTTGTAATAAGAATGGTAAGAAATATACTTACATGTATGCATCTTGAATTGACTTTCTTTGTTCTGCAAATCCAAATGGCATAACCCGTGTCATGGAAAACCTTATGCGCACCGAAACTGTACTGTAATATCGACCACATTTCCAACTGAAATCACATTCTCTTTACTTTACTGAGTTGACCCAATAAATCCTGTCCATCGGAAGCAGAAAAGACGAATTGAGTTGGATCAACAGAAAAAACACAAAATCCATCCATTTCAAACCAACTGCAAATCTTTTATGGGCATTCATGAAAAAAATATTACCCTATATAATCGATTTTAAGTGGACCAAACGTGAAGTGTTTTAAACTAATGTCTAGCGCGCGACAAAGTTCAGAGATAGCTGGGAGGTGTTATGTAAGCATTAATATTGTTACTATGTATTGTTGAATCTACATATGTGAATCTGAAATATACCATAAATTCATTTACTTTGTTTCTTGTAGTTTACTCCTTCATTATTAAGCCTTAATTAGGAAAACGAAATGAGTATATAATAAAAAAAAGTTACTCTCTTTGTACCTGAAGATAGGAACTGGGTTTATTTACCTTGGGAGTGCAGTATTATTCCGAAAAAATAACTTGTTCATGTTTTCCCATAGAAATGCAGTAACCTATAACTTATATCAAGTGTGCCACATACAGTTAAGATCACAAACTATCCTGATCAGCCATTCCCGTACACACAGAAACCAAACCAGTCAGTGACGTCATGATCATCATCGAACTCAAAGGACGAAATATAACAACAAAACAGTTGTAACAGGTTCAATTTTCCAAGTAATATGAATTCCTTTACTTAGCTTTATTCACACTCTGTATGTACGACATGCAATAAACTGTATTTAACAACAGTATATTTTTTTTAAAAAAAGAGAATCCTTGAGGTAAAAGATAGAAGTAAATTTGCAAAATCTTAGTAAATTTAAATCTTGCTGAAATTTTGCGATGATTATTTATATTTGTGATTACATGCATCAGCGTATATATCTAAATATAAAACAGAGGCTTCAAATCGACAAAGCCGATTACCTACTTTCAAGTTTACTGTACCCTTCGTCACTTGAAGGTCTTTTCGCTTTCACAAAAGATCAACTCAATACTTTCTTTGATTTTTCAAACGACAGTGGACTTTTCAGAAATTCCTAAGACTCGCAAATGATTGCAATTTATTACTATATTGTTTTAAAATCATATGCGTTTAAATAATACACAAAATGTTTAAGCACTGAGAAGATGCAAGGCATAAAATCTTAAAGTCTAATTTAGTTTATTTTAGTTTTAGTATTTTTATGTCATCATATATTAAAGATTCGAATGGATTTGAAAACAAAAACTTAAATGTTTGTTTTTCATTATATAATTCAATCCCATGTCGCGTTAAACATGACAGGCCTAGGCGTATATTAACGTTTTACTAAAGTATATAATATAACAATTGTTTTTTCCTTCTAAGGGAAGGAGAATGGATATTGTGTGTTAGAAACGGAAACTACCCGAATAACTTAGACACAATTCTCAACATCTTTGAATACAAGTTGAGACATGAATCTAATAAAACTACGTTTGAGTTTTAGTCATCAGTCAGAGACAACTTTCATATGTAATGAATGGTCAAATGTAAATATCAAGCACAAGAGTTTTATAATTTCGAAATAATATGTAATAGAACGTATATATACTTTTCAGAGTTCCAGCTGGTCAGGTATACAATGTAAACCCATCCTGCACTGAGGGATCGATTTCATGGAGTTATCCGAGGGATACCCTAAGACTTTTATTCGCACCAACCGATTTGAAAGACTATAAGTTTGCCGTCTGTTTCAAGTTGTATGCCAACGATTCGTCTTACGATGTTATGGACGTGACAAAGGGAGATAAGCAACCTTGTAAACGAATCTCAGGTAAATGTTATACAAAGGTTTGCCAGTACGAACGTTGTCTAGAGCATCCGCCTCGAATGCGGAAGGTCTCGGATTTGAACCCCGATCGAATCATACCAAGGACTTATCTTTCAAAAATAATATTAGCATCTGCTTCGCTTGGCGCTCAGCATTAAGAGGTTAGTGTTAAGACCGGTCAGTCTCGTGTTAGGATATCGTGACTGGACATCATGCTGCACGTCTGCGGCATGATTCCCCAGTGCTATACATCACTACAAACTGCCACAATACAGACATCGTAGCGATATGACTGTAAAATAGCTATAGTTCCGTTATAAATCCAAATCACGCACATACACGAAAGTTGTCATGCATCTGAACTACCACTCTTTTCTCATCACTTATATTTATTTAGCATGTACATAGGAAACGAGCTAAGTAAATGCACGTACTCTTGAAAGTAAAAACACAGTGGGTTTTTCTTGTGTTTTGTGGGAGTTAATATGTTTTATTTGAAGTGGTAATCAAAATATAAAAGGTTATGAAGATCAGATGCCTCGATCTTAATAATTTGTGTGATGAGAATTGAAATAGAACCTAACAAATAACAAGCTAGTTAGATTCCATTGAACCTTTCAGAAAACTTGACGATAGGTGTTTCTACTTCTCCGTTGTATGCGAACAGTATATGTCTTCATCTGGCTATATTGTCACATATAATAGCGATGTAAATGACATTTTGTATTTTACCGCAGATACAGAAGTTTGCACAGATTATCATATCGATGGCGTCCTTGCTGATGTTGAACCCAAAGGCCCACTGCGTTTCATGGATGAAATCCGATATCGAGCCGTAACCACTGAGCAGCAAGTAGCTGTTTTGCCTTGATCAACAAACAGATGAACTCTTGTAATGATGCCAGCAAGTTGTAGATTACAACGGAAAAGAAAAGTCTTCTATGTTTTAGCCACCCAATAAATCAACAAAGTGATATGAATTTTGTTAGTGTATCTCCGTTATTTGCATCTCTCTCTCTCTCTCTCTCTCTCTCTCTCTCTCTCTCTCTCTCTCTCTCTCTCTCTCTCTCTCTCAATCCGAATCCGAATCCGAATCCGAAATCCTTACAGGGGACAGATCCTACTTCACATTCAATCAATTTGAAGATTATTTTCCAATAATACTTTTTTGCAAGAACATTCAATTTAATCGACATTTTTGTTATTTCGAAAACGGTTTAAAATATGAGAAGCATTATTTCTCAGTACTAGTATAAAAGGTCTTTGATTTTATGACATGTGTACACTTAGATACAATATTATGAAAACAAATAGTATATGTGACAGTTCCACAGTCAAAATTATGAAATTGTTTGCATCACAAAAACACAAATGTTATCTCACAACAGCTTATTCCTTAGATTAGAATTGCTTCATCTCAGATTGGACAAGGATGTATTAATTACCAATACACTGAGCTTAAATATATTTAAAAGTCATTCAGATCAATGCAGATCTGTGGCTTTATGCGGCTGTACATGCAGTTTTCAATCAGTTTTAAAGTCTTAAGGTTAGCATTGAGCAGTATTTTACGTACTGACCATCTTGACATTGCACGCATGTGTACGAAACGTGTGCCTAACAATAGTATTGTGTATAAAGGGTAACTATGTAAAATGTGTTAATTTTTAAATATAAAAAAAATGTATGTCTGAACTTGGATGTTGGCGTGGCAATCAAGATCACCAGTAGTAGAAATAGAGGAAATCATCTTCTATTTTCCTCATACACTCGTTATAAAAAGACACACACAAACACACAAACACACAAACACATACATGTATACATGCATGCATGCATACATACATACATACATACATACATACATACATACATACATACATACATACATACATACATACATACATACATACATACATACATACATACATACATACATACATACATACACACACATATATATATATATATATATATATATATATATATATATATATATATATATATATATATATATATATATATATATATATATATATAGATATATATATATATATATAATACAACTAATAGTATCATACAGGTTAGAGAATAATTCGTACTCTACGGAAGTTCAGTTAGTGTAGTGATAACATTTTTTTCTTATAGGGCTATTCAAATTATAAATTCAAATTATAAAATAATGGCTGGTACTGATAAATCAGTTGTTTTACCATAGGGGGTAAATACCATAAGAGTGTTCGAATTAAAAATCTTATCAAATTCTGCTGTTCTACGGCTAAAACTTTGCGCTGCAATTTCCTTACGACAAAGGAGCTTCTTGTGCTTGAAAAACATGGTCTCGCATAGTGCATTCTACCCCACATACATCTCACCTACTTATTTACTCCAGCTTCCCTACCCCCTAAAAAATAAATAAACAATATGATTTTAAACGGTATTTATTGATCGTTCTCTGACAGATGTTCAATCATATGTCAGCAGTGACAGCTGCCAAGTACTTTTTAAGTTTTTACAATTTAGACACTTATACAGTTCGCCGTATGTTTTTGCTCGATTACATAATAACTTTGTGCGTCATATATAAAAAAATAAAGATACGAATTTTATAAAAACTTATTGCAATAAGACTTATCACGCTTGAAACTTTCAACAGCAAATTGTAACAAATATAAACATGAATATGCAAATGAGGTAGGAGGAGATTGGGGCTTTATGTGATAGGATCAATTCACGCGTCACGTCTTTACCATAAACAATGATATTCTTTAGCAAATCAAAAACTTCATTTGCAGATCTGTCTCGTGAAAAGTGACATTTTAAATCAATAAAAACTATTGTGATAACTCGATTGTTTGGGGAAAACTCAGTCACTGACCAATGAACTCTTGAATACCAGAAATTCTGCGTTTGAATACCGAGGGATGGCGCTCAATATTGGCTAAATGAGAAGAATAACAGTTAAATCCAGATGACGTCAAATGAAGATGATGGTTTTGTAAAATGTGTTCGTATTTATCTTTCTAATCATTTTAAAAGAAAGTACCATGTGTCGCAAATACACCCATTAATTACCATTTTAAGAATTTAATATACGACAGTTAGCAGAAATTAATTCCTGCTTTGACAGGTTAGAAAGTATATCCGTTATATATGACAGTATTTTAATAATGAAGAAACTGAAGAGGATAAAATTAAGAAGACTAGGCAATCTGGACATTGAGGATTATATATTTCATTCTTTGCCTACATGAAACAATATAAATAAAAAATATAATGCGTATGAATAATGCTTTGAAGATATTAGTCTTCTGTACAACGACGTTCTTTATTAATTAACAGCAAGTTACTACGTCACCTCAAAGTCTCTGGAAGCCTAGGACAAATGAATGATTCTCACTCCACTGTTCTGTACAACAACGTGTTTGTTAATTAACATTTCGTCACTAAATCCCTACAGTATCTGCAAATCTAGGTCAATTCGAAATTAAATTCTCAATTTATATCAAATACAACATATATCTACATATGCTGTCGCACAATGCGTTGGCAGATAACGGGTCAATTCTGTTCACTTGAAACACCGATCATGTGGCTGAGTGGTTAGAGCGTCCGCCTCGGAGGTGCTGGTTCAAACCCCGGCCGAATCATGTCAAAAACTTTTTTTTAAGAAAACAGTACTAACAGCTGCCTCCTTCAGCGCTCAGCATTAAGATATTAGTGCTGCGACTAGTCTACCTTGTGTCAGAATAATGTGACTGGGTAGGACATGATGCCAGATGACTGCGGCATGATGCCCCATTGCTAAACATGGTTATAAACTGCGACATTACAGACGTCGTAGCGATATGACCGAAAATTTTTTTAAAGCTACGTTAAAAGTCCAAATCACAACATACACACACACACACACACATACAACCATGCAACACAATAAGCTAACCCAGTCTGTATGATGAGTGTGCATCTGTGTGGTAAATTTGTGCTGTATAAATTACCATATATCATCATGCCAAGTTACCTGACTTTGTGGCTATTGCCCTTGAGGCCCACATAAAAATACACTTTAACATAAGGTCAATCTACCGTGTGTAACGTAATATGGACGGACAAGGACACAAATGCCAATGTGATTGATGAGTCGAGTTTTTAGCCAAGGGTTCGATAAAATGTAGAACTAAAAGGGCCTGGATCGGCTAACATTATGTATGGACAGCACAGAATGTGGTGGTTCTTACAGCAGTATAGTAACTCCTAGAACGCTAGGACGTTCAAATTTAATTGTTCAAGCAACAACAAACAAAAAGATGTACGACTTCTGTGCCACTTAGGGTCTGATATGTTCAGGGCAACTTAATTTCTGACTCTAGACTTCCAGCTATTACATTATTTCATGAACAACTTAGGTGATTACTGATCTTTAAAGTATGTTAAGCCACAGGGCAACACACTTCTTGTTCCAGTTTGCATTAAGGATGGCGTGACGTTAAAACCAGGCTTTTGTTTATATAGCATTTACGAGGGAATTTGTACAAGTACTCCGTATGGACTAGATGTAGAGCGGAAGTATTCTGCGTGTTCAAGCCTTCCTCACGGCATGTTTATATAGAGCGCAGCTATTTACTCTCACTAACAGTGGATGTAATTTGCTAAATTGTTGCCTATGATACCGGTTCAAATGGGTTTCCTTGTAAATTTTTGAGTGATTAAAGCTTTCCTTAAAATAATTTGGCGACACCACAATACTATGCAAAATATTTCATGCGATTGATATTAGTAAAGGTACTTTGGAAAACAATTGAATGGTCATTCTTAGTATTTGGGTATTTTAATTATAAAATGGAAATAATCGTTCCCCCCCTTTAAACCCCCTAAATAATGTAATCTATGTGCGCTATCGACATTTTTTGAATACTTTCAACTATTTGAATACAAAATTTTCCTAATTTATAAAGTATATAACAGCCTCGTTTTGTTCAAGAGCATATCAGTACTTTTAACATTAATAACATAATTTTTTAAGGGGTTGATCCATTTATTTCTTCGTATCATTCTTGCAAGTTACAATCCATTAACAGTTGACTACATTGCTAAATTAATAAGTCAACATTGATAATATTATGTGATTTAAGCGCAAAGCAAAACCTATATTTACAAAGCACCTATGTAAAATATCTTGAAGAAAGTTAATCTCTCGTTATCATTCAGTGCTTTTAACATCGTGTAGCTTTTATTTGACATATGCAACAATTTACGCAGATTTTTAGCATATGCAATTCAATAGTCTACATATAATATTACATCGTCAGTTGTTTATGAGCTCCAATGTTTGAACATCATCCTCCAAGAAACAAACAAAACATACAGAACTGTTGGTTAAATTTCTTTAAATATCTTCTTTTCATGTATTCGAAAATATTTGCTGACCAGAGACGAATAGGCTTAATACGAACATCAAAATAATTTAAACTCAATGTTCGGTGGTGGATTTGTTTTAAAATAAATTTATTGACTGAAATTAAAACTTTATTAGCTTGCATAACACGTCTTTCAATTATGTTTTACCATTTCAAAATATTACTGTCAAATTGTTTTATTAAGATAACAGTTTGACATTATCATTACGATATGTACAGTTTTCAGACTTCTAAAGCCTACCACTGTTTCTAAAATTAATGATATTTATCTTCTCAATGTTAACAGTAACACCCAATTTCACAGAAAAGAGCTCTAATGTGTATGCCTTTCTTTGTTATTCTTAGCTAATATCAACAAAATATACAACTCAGCAGCATAGAGTAACAGAAATATAGCTGTTATCATTTGTCAACAAAGATTGCAATTCAACGATTTACATTCATTATTGGTAATGAGTCATTTAAAAATAACGAGAAAGAGAAATAACTTCAAATGCCACCTTGTCTCACTGCAAGCTACCAATTCAAATATGAACCTAGTTGATCTTGAGAAATTATTACATATATATATATATATATATATATATATATATATATATATATATATATATATATATATATATGACCCCACACTCTTATGCCCTACAAAACTTTCAAACAAACAGGCAGAACTCTTGATACAGAAATTTTTGTTTTCATGTTAAAGAGATCGGATACTTACATCACCTCTGGAAACTACTCAATTAGATCATTGAAGCTTTGTGCCATTATTTGTATTAAACGAAACATAGAAACCCCATGTGGTATCTACATGGGCTGTGCCGCTTGCTTATTATCTTCACTGTCTGAAAAGTCTAGTATTTTTAATAATTAACATAGTACTCCCAAGTTGTCCCACACTAGTGATTTTACTATCTTACGTTTGGTTTTAATGTTCTTGTAACCCTCTACGGGATTTTATTTTAAAAAATTAACAAATGAACGAATTCTCCTAGTTCTCTCTGTATTTATACTACTTTTACGTATAAAATATTACGCGGAATAAATATATAAATGCATGACGAGTTACACAACTGTTGATCATTTTTGTACCAAATACCTAAATCATTATTTTATTTGTGTCTGGTTCAAACTCTTTGCAGACAATTAAGATGATGATCCACTGACACACAAACAACACACAAACAACCCGATTATAAACCTGGTTTAATTGTACTTTAATTAGATAGACTTTCTTATGTTCTCATTTTTAGATGCCTTGATATATAAGTACAACAGTTTTACTCTTGACAAGGTAAAGGGGTTTTAGTTAGGAAAGAGGTTGACAGCAAGGTTGTACTACTTGTTTGCAAGCAGTGTGTTATAGTTATTATGGCTTCCTTAGCAAGCATCTTGTTTATTCTACTGCTCTGTATTGTGATCGCAAAGTCAGGGTTCTTCCGTAGCACGTGTGAAGAGGTGACCTATGGGTGAGTAAGAGCAAATATTTATACATCTTGTGAATCTCAGAAACAGGCCATTTATTTACATGTAATGTAGAATTCAAATACGATAAGCAAAACATGCAGTCACTAGAGCGTGGACACTTACAGTAGTTCAAGTAAAACAACAGGTACGAAGGTCTGTATTTGCCATTAGCAACATTTTATGATGAAAACAAATAACATAGTTCTTTATGTACTTTGGTAATAACAATTTTGACACAATTTTAGTCCCAAACATTACAACGATCAACAATATGAACAGTCTGAACTATTTATATTCTCTGCACAAATGTATGTCTATACATGCTGAACTATATATTCTACCACAATTGGTAATTCAGTTTTCTATACATTATTAACTAATGAATCTTGAGTTTAAATCTCTAACCACTTTCTTGGTATCCCACTTCTGGATTCAAGACAAAATGTATAAAATATAAGACTTCAGTCTATTAGTTCTAACTCAGGTGAAGACCAGATGCGTTAAAACGGTTTCTTGTATATTTCTTTCTAAAACACCCCATGTCTTTGTAAATGAAAACGCTGTACAATGATTTTGTAAAAAAATTTTATTTACTTTATTTGAAACGCACTTATGTTTTGTGAGAGGTACATTCTTATACATTATACATACCAAAACTAGAATAGTTTTCATACTTTCAATCAAATGCAATATACATTTCATGTATGGATACTTGTAAGTCTTATTTCAGAAAAGTTACTATAGCAGTCAAAACGAAATACTGATGATACACGAAGATAGACAACTTTAGCGGATTAATATTTAGAAACATGCATACTGTGAATGATGGGGCTAGACGGAGTCAAATGCAGACAAGCAAAGAAGTCATTTTATAATACCGATGTCAGGAATGTGTCGGAATTCTCTTGACTGTTATTATCACCGATCACAAACGTACTTTCAATATGGAAAGCGTAATAGCCATTCGGTTACAAGTGTAATATGACTGACAGGGGTCCAGGTTAATACAAATTTGGTAGCTTCCATTACAGGGCATAATGATGTTTGCCACGTTTTTTTTTATTCAAGACCCAATATACATGAAATTTGTTGCGCTGGTTACATCGTGCTTCGTCTTCTTGCACCAAGATGATTACAACGCAATATCCCAATGGCATCGTAATAAGTGATCTATTGCGCGTAAAATAAAATATCATATTACCGATTTTAGTTCATTGAAATCCATTTTCCACAAAACCATTCCCTGAACATAAAAATGACAGTATTTCAATTATGCTATAATTTATCACTTACATTACTTTTTAATTGATTATGGCACACCCATCCACCTTGTTGGTCATATTCTTATTGCCAATAGCCCTTAATCATGTTTTGAAAAGAGACTATTTAGTTTTTTTAGTTATTTCCGGTCACAAAATGAAGTCCTTGTCGTGAATGACAACTTTCTTTATATTTATTTTCTTTTTTTGCTTTTACATTTTACATTTTTACTTTGCATTTTTTTAAAACTAAATTATCATGATTCGAAACTCATGTGTTATAATGTGACAAATATATATTACACAAGGTAAAAGTAAAATTAGTACTGATTATCATGCTATGTGTAATACATCTGTGTAATACATTTGATGAAACTTTCGGACGCACAATTAGCACCAAGAAAACACAGGCGATGCACCAACAATCACCAGGATTGCTAGCCTACCATTACAGAAAACGCTTGCGGAAGTGGACAAGTTCGCCTATGTCAACAGTACACGGTCATGTGTATTCCACATCAATGATGAAGCCAATGCCGCAATTACGAAAGCAAGCGAGTCCTTGGGCAGACTGCATGCAAATGTGCGGAAGCGCAGAGACATTGGTCTACAAGAGAACTTAAGTTCTGCAAAGACAATTTGTTGCCTACCCCGCTGTATGCTTGAGAAACCTGGACGGTGTACAGACGCCATGCCAAAACGCTGAACCATTTCACGTGGATGGCTGGGGAAACTGATGAGGATAAGATTACAGCACAGGGTTTCAGACACTGATGTTCTCGTACGAATAGGAAACCAAAGCATCCACATGATACATATGAAATTACATTTGGGATGGGCAGGTCAAGTCACCAGGATGGCATAAGAGTTTCTACCAAAGAAGATCTTCATACGCAAACTGAAGGAGGGAAAGCGACCTCAGGATGGTCAGAAGAAACGTTTCAAAGATTCATTCAAATCATCTTTGCAATACTTCAACACTGACGCTGAGTCTTCTGAAGATCTCACACAGGATCGCTCCACTTGACGGAGATTTATCCATCCTGGAGGTACCGATTATGAACTCAGGAGAGGCGGTACAGAAGCGTGAGCAGCGTAAATCTCAGAAAATGTGCATGTCTTCCATTCATCAGGCAAACACAAGCGACATATTCTATCAAGTGTGCCGCTGACAGATCGAACACAAATTAGCCTGATCCGTCACTCACTAATTTACAGTAACAAAATCGATCAGTGATGGCATGGTCATCATATAACTTCAAGGATGAACAATAACAAACAAAACATTTGGAATAGTATTGAATCATTAATGATTATTAAATATTATCACCTGTGATTACACGCAACAACATATAATATAAACAAATGATTTTGTTTCATATTGAAAAACTGATTACCTAATATATCATGTTTTCTCTGACTTTCGTCACCTGAAAGTCTCTTCGTTTGCATGAGAAACCCAAAACAATTCATTGATTTATTTTTCAAAAGGCTAGAGACTTTTAATAATTGACTAAGAATCACAAATGCATAAATTGCATTACTATAATTATTTTAAAACTCATACGAGTTTAAATGCTATACAAAGGTTGAATTATGATGTAGTGTAAAAGACTTTAAAGTATAATTTAGTTTATTTTACCTTAAGCATGTTTTGATACCGTAATCTATTAAAGTACCAAATGGGTGAGGCAAGAACTTAAAACTATGTATACTAATGATTTACTAAATGGCATAATGCAACAGCTTTTGTATTTTTCAAAGACAGGAGAAGGGATATTGCACGTATTAAAGATGAATACTACTCATATAACCTTGATATAATACTCAGTGTCCTTGGGTATGAGAGATCAAGCATGGAACTCGTAATGACCTTGAGCTGCCAACATCAGCCAATAACAGACAACTTTTCAAATATAACGTCATTTGTGATTGGTTAAATGCGAATATCAAGTTTAAGATATTGATGCTTTCCATGCCATATATAGTATAATGTAGATACACTTTTCAGAGCTTCATCTGGTCAGGTATACAACGTAAACCCATCCTGCACCCAGGGATCGGTGTCATGGAGTTATCCAAATGGTACCTTAAGACTTTTCTTCGCACCAAGAGAGCCCAAAAATCGTAAGTTTGCCGTCTGTTTCGAATCACACGCCAACGAGTCTACTTTCGATGTTCTTGACGTAACAAATGGACATCAGCAACCTTGTAAACGAATCTCAGGTAACTGTACACACGATTCCCAGTATGAAATAGTACCTGCATCTTAACAACAACTCTTGTCTCATCACGTATATTTCACATAGCATGGAGTTAGGACAAGTTCATTTCATTTATGTAACTTAAAATAATAAATTTGAAAAACAAGGTAGTGATATTTGATGTTTTGTGTTTTTCGTCTGTGTTGTGCTTAATGCTTTGTGTGTCTGTGTTGTGTTTTAAAGTGGTAATTAAAATTATTTTTTTAAAAACACCAAACAACCCGACTCCTCAGTTTAAGAAATACTTGCGATGGAAATTGAACTATGGACGTTATTAATTCAAGGTAATTATCATACGTATTCTTGTATGTCAACGTTATGTTTTCTTCAGACTAGTTTGACGCCTATAACAACAATATCAATGACGTTCTATATATTTCCGCAGATAAAGAAGTTTGCACAGATTATCACATCAATGGAGTCCTCGCTGATGTTGAAGCCAAAGGCCCACTACGTTTCATGGAAGAAATCCAATACCGTGCTGTAACGATTGAGCAGAATCCACCAGTCGCTACTGTTTTGCTTTGATGACAAAAGTGATGAACTTCCGTAACGGTGTCTGCAATTTGTAGATTGTAACTAACATAAACAAGGCTTCTATGTTTCAGCTAACTAATAAGGCAGCAAACTGATATTGAATTTAATTATTATATGTTACCATGTCACCGGTACTTCTATTCTACCACTCGCGTCTCTCTCTCTCTCTCTCTCTCTCTCTCTCTCTCTCTCTCTCTCTCTCTCTCTCTCTCTCTCTCTCTCTCTCTCTCTCTCTCTCTCTCTCTCTCTCCAAACATCTTGCAATATACATGTCCTATTTCATTTTCAACAAATATATAGATTATTTCTAAGAAATACGTTCTTGCAAGAGCAACAATATATTTGCCACTTTTTCTATTTGGTTTTCAAATTCTGGAATACTGGTATTAAAGTTCTGTAACTGCAACATTTTCTCCATTTTGACAAAATATTATGAAAATATTATATGAAACACGACCCAAAGTCAAATTTATAAGAAAATATTTTCGTCACACAAACATAAATGTTATCTCACATCAACGTTTGTATTAGAATTGATGTTTTAGCAATTATGACAAAAGTGTAGGTAATTACCAACAAATCCAATGGAATGAGTAGAAATATGTTCTATGGTTCGATCTGTGTATGTACAAGATCCGCGGCTCCGCTGCTACTGTTCGTGCATTGTAATTTTAAAGCTTCATCACTTGATTTTGTTATTCTCATAATTACAAATGATACACAACAGCAAGAATTAAAGCAGATTATTTTAAGCATCGTCCTAAAATATTATCAAATCATAGAGAATACATAAATACAAAAGTAGTTCCTTCCTTGTACTTTCAATTAATTACTTCTTGTGTTCTGCATAATATGAACCATATTTAACCAGACAAAATGCATGTTGCAAAGGCATAACGTTTCAATATCACCTCAAACCCTTGTATATCAATTACACGATTTATTAATGCAGAATATGCTGTACTCAGTTATTATATATGAATCACGTTGAAACCTACCCGGTGTTTGTGATGTTTAAACCTTTAGATGATTGATTGCACGAAAGGAAAACTACAAAACATTGTTGGGGCCGATCGCTCATCGCACACAACGTGATAGACGGTTAGATCAATGACAATATGCCGATGGAAAGATGACGAATTGCTCTATACATCGCTCCGTCATATAGTTGCAATAATATCACTGCGTTCAAAAAATGTTATTATTTCATTTGTAAAGTATTTCAACATTTTCATGGGGATAAGCAAAATGACCTTGCTCTTTGTACTGTCAAACCAACATTTGCAGCCGATTTTCTGACCATACCATTCCATTTTAATTTGGTACCATAATTTAGAGTATTATAAATTTTGAAAATAACGTCTTAGCAGAGTATTCTCGTAGTGTCACGATAACCTTTTTGTGATGTGTCGAATTTTGAAAACTCTTAGAAGCTTTGGTAAAAGGAAGTGTATCAAAGTCAACTCAATTAAAGTAGAAAGGGCTAGAGATAGATGATTATTTTCATTTCATCTCTGAACGTCAAAAGGGAATTCTTTCTAGCCGACGTAACATGACCGAGTCAGATGCTATGGTACAAGAGAATGACGTAAGACCTTTTCCCAAAATCGACCGGTTAAAGGCAGGAGATGGCTATAGATGATTGTTCAAAGTAATGTTAATTACGGCATGATTAGTTGTTTAGTTGTCTTGTCAATACAAAATTTCTACGGAACAGGTTTAGAAAACAGTCTATTCCGATTGGTTAATATGGATTTATGGGCGTAACTCTGTAAGAAATTAAAGGTTTTACTTTAGGAAAATTCAGCAGTCTTTAATCTTTCGCGAGGAAAGTTAAACGATTCCGGGATCGTGTAAGACGTTATCTCGTGATTTGGCAGTAAAGCGGGAGTTTTGTCTCAACAAGTAGGCAAACTCTACATTTTGCATTCGTAAAATGTACGTCTTCATTATAGAGTAAGGAGCCAGATAGTTGTCTCAGTTAGGAGACCGACTATACGTGATGTTCGTGGAAACGAATAAAAGAAACGGCAAAAGGTACGCAATCTTAGTTTCCCGATTTTAATATGTTATTTCATTTGTTCTATTTGCAAATTTATTCTTGATATGATGTATGTATGTATGATTTCATTTTGCAGGATTTTAGTGAAATACTAGTCATGACATTTTATTCTTTGATTTTCTAATTATTAATTCATTTGGAGATGTGGCAAGATTGAATGTAATTAAAATTTAATTAGATTAGTTGACAAGATTGCATGTAATTGAATCTTTAATACATAGGAGTTATTAAGAATTTTCATGAATGATTTAAGGAATGATGGGTAATATTTCATAGTTTTATGGATTTACTCTGTCTAAAATGAGTATGACCTAACATTACATGTATATCCATAAACTAGTTTGTAATATTTAATTGATCACTTAAGTGTATATCTACATGCTAGTTTGTAATATTTAATTGGTCGAGTAAACTATTTTAGAATAGTTAGATCTGGAGGTCTAAGCCATATGTAACTTAACAGAGTAAGAAGTCAAGGGGGGTTTACATACGGGTTCATACGGCTGAGTTTAATTTAATTGACCTTCCCTAGCGTGACCCGAATTAAGGTCAGGACAAGCATTGACCGTTTATGTAAACATAACAGTTAGGGAGAAATGAGTTACTGCGGCAGAATTTATGCCTTTTGTTTTCTGAGCCAAATTAGTGTAAAAATATAAATATACCTGGGAATGTGACCTATTGTCTATTGCGAGACATTTTATTTATTGAAGGAAACAGCTTTCCTGGATTCACATGAGAAATCCCTGAACAATTACAGGACCAGAACAAGTTCTACGCAGAAATCTAAGTCCAGAGACGATTGTTAAGTCAGAGTTCGACGGACAAGAGTCCAAGACGAAACAGCTAGACAAAGATCGGCAGAGCAGGGACGAACGGAAGTCATGATGTCCGCATAAAATAGGTGATGAAGTCTCTCATCGTTGCACTCAAAGGTCACATCTCATTGGCAATGAAGATAGTAATTTAACGTTGAAAGTAATTTTACATTTAAAGAAATTTGTATTGTCTTTTTATTTGAGTACATGTTAGTACCATTTTCCTTCTTTTGTAACCAAGTCATTGATTTCTTTTCATTTTAAATTCTGTTGATAAACTGATTAAATTTTATATTTGTTCATTGAAAGGGGGCTCGTTTTGTTATTTCTTCAATATACTTGTTCAGTGATCTGCATTCTTCTTTCTATCTATCCACACTGGGCAAATTACACCGCGGAGGTCATTCCCTAGCAACGAACCGTAGTGAAAGAGGTTGGTGTGGTTTGCACGCCGCCAATTTGCCACATTTTTGTTTGGCATTTTAATATTAAAAATGTTTGCTCTTAAAGAAGAAGGCAAGTTTCGATAAGAAACATACTCTTGGACTGCAGTTTATGTGTTGAAGTAAATTGCATCTTCTATTTGTGTCAAAGTGACAATTGACGTTCACCTTCTCAACCCAAAACCAATACGATTCTTCGATAAGTGCAACGCAACCTTAAATTTCATAAAGATATGTGTTCTCGATCTAAACTTGTTACTTGGAAACCAACACAGACATACAAATGAACGGATGGACAAGGTTATGATATAATATGTCTTACGGCTGCCCATAACAGGGAATGGTGTGAAATATTTCTTAAAAACTTTTCCTTATACAGGTATAAAGGATAACTGAATAAAATGATTTCATTTTTTCAAACAACGTATACACGTATAAACTCGGAGGAGGGTTTGGCAAACAAGGTCATTAACAGTAGAGATAGGGGTGAACACTTTGGTTTCTCCATGGCCATTCAATTTATGATTAGGAAAGAGACATCAATATGTCTGTTCAAGAAAACAAGCTACTTCGTATGTTCTTCTTTATCCTTATTCTGTTTACTCTGAAGCCATATGAGTAGGGAAACATTGAGAGTTTGGGACCATGTTAAAATTTAATACATCTGCGCATCATGTCTCTGCGCACTAAATAAGTAAATTAATACATACATGAATTACAGTTTCAGAACCTCCAATTTGTATCTAAAGGTGGAGAGGGTAAAATGCTAAATTTATGACCATCATACCTCAGACCATAACTATTTCTTTCTTTGTTATATATAACCGTCCATTATTGCACACTTGTTAATATAACTGATTTACCGTTGCAACTTTCTGCACATTCTAAGTCACCTAAATACATGAAAATCGGAAACTGTTTATTATGGTTTGACTGGCTTGTATTTGCATATTAAGACGGCAAACAAATTAACTCTATAGGAAGTAACAAATTTGCTTGACTGACATCTATTATTGTGCAGCACTAAATTTTAATAATCTATACAGTTTTGTAAACGTTGAAGCCTGCCCTTTTATTACCAACATACTCTTAACATTTGAAAACAAATCAGCAGTGAAACACACCACTGAGCTTCGAAATAATTTTGCGGGATATCTTCCTGACCTTGGGTAAACCTTGAAGAAACACAAAAACATTAGATAGTAATGTAGTTGAGATTGTTTGTTAAGGAAGCGGATTAATTGCGTAAGATCGAAAGCAGTTTTTGGCGTGAGGGAAGAATTAGTGAATTTACACTTTTATGCGGTGGAACAATTTTAACGATATTTCCACCAATATGTTAGAAAGAACATTTCTCAAAATACGAACAGGATAATACAGATTCCATCAAAAGGGGCATACAAATAACGATAACAGGATAATACAGATCCCATCAAAAGGGGGTATACAAATAACGATAACAGGATAATACAGATTCCATCAAAGGGGACATACAAATAACTATAACAGGATAATACCGATTCCATCAAAAAGGGCATACAAATAACGATAACCGGATAATACCGATTCCATCAAAGGGGGCATACAAATAACGATAACAGGATAATACCGATTCCATCAAAGGGGGGGGGCATACAAATAACGATAACAGAATAATACCGATTCCATCAAAGGGGGCATACAAATAACTATAACAGGATAATATCGATTCCATCAAAGGTTTATACAAATAACGATAACAGGATAATACCGATTCCATCAAAGGGGGCATACAAATAACGATAACAGGATAATACTGATTCCATCAAAGGGGGCATACAAATAACGATAGCAAACAAAAAAAAACACTATTGTGATGACACCCATCCAGAACACAGATAGAAGTTTTCATAACACAGTAATAATTACAGAATGCATAACAACTACAATGTTAAATTACTAGGACAGAATAGCAAGATATATATATATATATATATATATATATATATATATATATATATATATATATATATATATATATATATATATAATGGAGCAGAGAAAGAGTTGTAGCAATGTTTTGTATGTGTATGTGTATGTGTGTGTGAATTAGATTTTTAACGTAGCTTTAACAGTTTAGTTTTTTTCAGTCATATCGCTACGATGTATGCAGTGTCACAGTTTATAGTGATGTTTAGCACTGACCACCCAGCAACATTATCCTGACACCAGGTTGACCAGTTCTAACACTAACCTCTTAATAATGACATCCTAGCGAGAAAGTTGTTTTCTAGTACCAATTTTTTAAGTCTTTGCTGAACCAATCCAACAAGCTTTGACTATAATATTATTTCATTGCCTATTGCTGGAGCATAATTAATAACCTAATGATATTCTACTGACTTTCAATTTTAGTTGTTAAAACATTTAAAAAAAAAACAAGAAAAATAAACGTCCCGACTACTGACCATCAAAATTGTATGACTCCTGGACAACATAACCTCTTGCAGATTAGGGCAACTTCACTTTTGGCCCTGGGTTCCTACTTTTTAATTGTTTGTGAAAAAAAATAACCTTAGCTACTGGTCTTCAAAAATAGATGTTACAGCAACAGGTGTACCACACACAAAACCATAGGTAAAAATAAGCGCCTATTCCTAATTGTATTGACTAACTGACTCGTTAGAAACCATTTACAACCTTTTCGTGTTATATTATACAGACAAAAATGGCACAGTTAATTAAACAAAGTTAACCTTATGTTCAGCTAATGTTTCGAATGATTATTATGTTAGGATCTGTTCTGTCAACAACAGCATTTGTTCAACAAATTGATGACAAGAATATCAGTTGAACACGGTTTGATTACAAGTAGTATATACAGTTTTTATGTAAAATTTCCGACATATGTTTCATAGAAAATTTTTGGATGTCAGTAATTCAGGATTTTCTCTTACAAAATTTGGTGATTACTAGCCCAGGGTTTTTGTTGGTGTAACAACTATGTTGAGGGTCAGTGGTCCAGATTTGTATTCTTATAATAAACATTTTTTAGGGTCAGTGGCCCAGGTTGTTTACTAAATTTGAATATCCGAGGCGTTGATGGTTTAGACATTTAGTAGATATTTCAAGACCAAAATTCTAGGGTGAAGATCATTGGTTAGGGGTGGGGATCAAATATCAGGTAGTTAAGGTCAAATGTCAAGTTACGCTTTCTAGAAGGAATGACCTGGGGTTTTTCATAAATAAGACTGGCGCGCTGTCATTTATTATTTGAAAAGCAGATTAAATTAGATAAAAAGTGATTAACCAGCATAAACGTTTCAAACTAGTCAGGGCCCCGAGTGGCCGAGTGGTCTAAAGCGCTTTCCATTACGAATCACTGCCATCTCACCTCTGTCTACGTGGGTTCAATTCTAAGATTCGGCGAATGTAGATATGTGAGAAGGCTTGCTAGTAGCTTCTCGTGGGTCGGTGGTTCTTTCCACGGATTTCCCTGTTTCTTCCTCCACCATTAATACTGGCCCCTAGTGATAGGAATCGGTCAGAATTTCAGAATTTCATATTCAATTCCACTTAACCAACTGATAATCGATTATAATCGTTTATTAAGAGCAAATTTTACTTTTTGTTTGTTATGCAATTACATCTTTGCCCAAGAGTTCAAAATGTTAATAAAAATACTGGAGTAATCACTTGTAATAACATTCATACTTTAGTCTAATAAAAAATATCACACTTTCTTCTAATATGTTATTATTGTTCTACAACTATGTTAAAGGAAAGCAGCTTTTTTGGCCGATCGGATTTATGTAACAGAAAAACTGTTGCAATCCCCAACCCCAACCCCAACCCCAACCCCAACCCCAACCCCAATCTACCCAAACCCTTTAATTTATACATATGATGTTTCTATCATTTAAAGGAAAGAATGGCATGGTTTTCTTGTTTGATGTTATTTACAAATACTACAATAGGATTTGACATTTAAACTGAAACAAATAATCATATTTTTAAAACAATTTATTAACTCTACAATATAACTGCAAAATCATGTAATCATGACTATATGTTCTTAATTATGTTTGCACCTCCATAGTATGGTATGTTTTATATTTGTAAGTAGAGAAGGGAATAAATAATTTAGTTCGATAGTAGTAGATTTGATGTCCTATACAGCTTACCATTTTCCCAGGAGCTTTACTAATCTTTGCATTTTGCATGCATCTGAAAAGAAGTAGTCTCCCTTTTCACACAATCGATTATAGAGTTTCACAATCGATTATCTTTTTGGTTCGCTCAACCAACCCAGCATCGATTATAATCGATAATCGGAACAACACTACTGGCTGCCATGTATCGTGTGCTGAAAAATGGCATTAAACCCCAGAACAACAACAGCAACAAATCAAACTAGTCAAGAGGTCTACAAGTCCCGTTTCCTCTACTACTTTTGACATTTCAGAATAGTATCATCCGTGATGTAATTGTGAAATTTTTATGCATACAGTCACAGTAGGTAACTGTAATACTATATATAATGTACCCTAGTAGAATGCGACCGCTCCTATATCACGGTTTTCTTAAAGGCAGAATCTTTATAGTGAGGGATCATTATATGTTGCATCTGGCATATGATATACATGTATAAAAACGGAATTCTGGATGTTTGCGTAGTGTGTATTCAATTTTAAAGTTTGATGACTTCAAGAATCAGGTAAAAATTATATTCTATTTTTATCTATCTTCTATTTTAATCTTAAGAAACAAATAACAAAACTTTAAGCATTGCTGACAAATATTGTCAAATCATAAAAAGAAAAGTCATAAAAATCATGTATATTTCCCCCTTTCTTCTCTGCTTAAAAACTTAGTGTTTTCTGTATCTTATGAAACCGGTTTAATGAGTCTAAATAATTTTTTCAAAGTGTTAACGCTATAATATCAATGCGTATAGATTACACGATTCATTAATGCAAAAATGTCATACTCAGTCATAATAGGTGAATCACGTTGACGTTTAAGCAGGTGGGTGTGATTCTTAAGCCTTGAGCTATGTCGAGATGATGGATATTTCGGAAATAAAACTACAGAACCCTGTTGGGGCTAATAGATCTCAGATTTTAACTGTCGAAAAGTAAATGATTCATGCCTTTACTTGAATTCAAAACAGAGAAACAATATGGTTTAGGCCCTGGCCTATTTGTACTTCCATTATTGCTACTTTTTCGTTTTTGTCGCTTATTAATCCTGTGAGGAAAAAATCTTCCTCTTATCTAGGTAAGTGAGTCACTATTAGCAAAGAGGTTGACAGGAATGTTGTTCTACTTGCTTGGTAGTAGTTTCTTAACGCTGCGTTAGCACGTATCTCGTTCATTATACTGAACCTTATTGTGATGGCAAAGTCTGGTTTCTTCCCTGGCCCCTGTAACGAGAAGACGTATGGGTGAGTATGAGAAAGTTTATATAAATACAACGATTCTCAGAAAAGCAGGCACTTTAGTAACATGTCATGTAGAACGGAAATGTGAAAACCTAGACAAAAACCATTTCGAGTCACTCGAGCGTGGAATCTAACGGGTTCATGCTTAAGGGCTATTAGCACTTCACCCTACGGTACATGTGGATGGGAGATGGTAATCTGATTGCGAAATGACTAAATATTACGGTAATAGTGAACCAGGATGGAGGTTAAAAAAATATTACGGTAATAGTGAACTAGGATGAAGGTAAAAAAGTCATATGTTGACAAGAAGACAGGACTTCTTTAAATGAAAAGCTAACGTCCTATGCTGATTCTCATGCTTGCAATCAAATTCAATATACATGCATACATAGAAGGCTTACTTGGGATAAGTAGTTAATAGCACGCACTTTTCATCACCTTTAGACGGGTTTTAACAATGAGGTGTTGATGATGCGCAAAGATAAAAATTTTGGCGACTAATATTTAGAGAGAACTACATGCGGTTAATTAAAGGAGGAAACGAAGTAAATGTAAAATAGAAACTATGTCATTTTATAGTACTTATTTCATTAATATTTTTCAGTTCTCTTCTCTACTAATAGTACCGAAAACAAATGTACTTTCAACATGGAATGCATGTAATATAACTATCAAGCAGGGGGCTGGGTTGACTGGAAGAAGACACATAACGCATTCCCCATTACAAGGTATTATGATGTTTGCAACGTACATTGTATGCAAGCACTAAGCTAATTGCAATGCAATAGGTCAATACTATCCCAATACTGTGATCTATTGCGCGTAAAATAGAATATCAAATTACCTATATTAGCTTATATAAATACATTTTCCGCAGAAGATATTTCCCCTGAACATTGAAATGAGTTATAAGTTAGTAATTTATAACATTTCACTTCCAATATGTAATATTTGGTTATACCACACTCATCCTATATGAATTACCAAGAGCCTTAACCATATTTTGATATGTGGCCATTTTAAATGTCTGCATTAGGTTGTTGTTGTTCTTGTTCTTGTTCTTGTTGTAGGGTTTAACGCCCTTTTTCAGCACAGAATAGGCTATACAGGTCGGCCAGTATCAATGGTGAAGGAAGAACCCGGGAAATCCCGAAAAGAACCACCAACACACGAGAAGCTACTGGCATGCTTTCTCACATACGCACATTGGCCAAACCCGAGACTCGAACCCACGCAGACAGAGGTGAGATGACAATGATCCGTAACGGTGAGCACTTTAGACCACTCGGACACTCGGGACCCCTCTGCATTAGATAATTCCGACCACAAAAATGAAGACTTCGTCGTGGATGGCAGCTTTTTAGTATTTTGTTTCTGTCCTCCTATTCAAAGAAATTTATAACGATCGCAATATTTTAAACCCAGTTGTGTCAATGGGACAGGATAAAGGAAATAAACACCGATCGTCATATTATGTGTCAAACATTTGTAAGAGGTTATATTTAAACAGTATTATAATTTGCTTTACTTAGTTTTATGCATTCCTTATATATATGCCATGCAGTGAACGACTTTATAAAAAGATAAATAGAAAATACAAAGTTGAAAGATAAAAATTAGTTTACTTATTCCAAGTAAATATCAAACTTACTGAAAGCGTGAACTGCATTTTAATTAATAAAGACTATTAAACATTTGAACATGTGATTATACTCATCACC
This sequence comes from Potamilus streckersoni, assembly GCA_016746295.1. Taxonomy (NCBI): domain Eukaryota; kingdom Metazoa; phylum Mollusca; class Bivalvia; order Unionida; family Unionidae; genus Potamilus; species Potamilus streckersoni. The sequence continues at coordinate 586,823 of JAEAOA010000270.1, read as the reverse complement.
ATAGAAATCTGGATAAAAACTGAGGCTTTGGTTCTAACCAATGAAATCGATTACCTATTTTCAAGTTTAATTTTCATAGCTACACTTGCAGATCAAAAGTTTAGTTTATTTAATCTTTCAAATGGCCAAAAACTTTTAAGAAATGACTAAGAATCCTGAACGCATGTACTTAATTAATATACATTTCTTTTTAACTCTTGCACTTGCAAATATTACACAAAATGTTGAAGTATGCAGAGATGCAATGCAAAATAACTTCAATTATAATTTAGTTTATTTTAGTTTCAGCATATTTTGATAACACAATGAATTAAATCTTGAAATGGTCTGTGTTACGGTAGGGTTTTGTTATGCCCTTGAGTGTTACGGGGTTTAACTAATTATTTTTATACCCGTGTATGGTTTTGGTTATAAGAAAATGGGGAGATGTTTCCAATATTTATTTAGGTCTGGCACCCACCCAGGCTCGATTATGGTTCAGAAGTTAAGTAGGTGAATATGGTTCAGAGCCCCCAGTCAGCAATGCCGACAGTTAAATCCAAAAGTACTAAAGGGTGAAATTAACAGTTAAATACAAAAGTACAAATGGGTGGAATTAAATAAAACAATTTAATTAATAATAAAATTTCAACATGCGAGCTTCCCAATCGCTCGACCCTTTTGTGCCTTTTCATCATCTGAATCAGTGTGAGAATTTTGCCATGTCCTTGGTTCTACTCATCTGTCTCTCTAAATTTCTTCTGCACTCCTCCTTTACTCCTTCGAATTTCCTCTCCACTTCTACTCCTCCTTTGCTCCTTCGAATTTCCTCTCCACCTCCGCTTCCCTATCCGTCGACTTCCTCGTCGAACCGTCGACAACAATCCGTCGACCCTGACTGTACCGACAGTCTTACTCCAGTCTTCTCTCTCAGACTCTCGGGACTCTCCTTCTAACTGAAGTTGTCCCACCCGGAAAGCTTCCTGTAAAACACAATGAGGGTCTACTATTTTGCTTGGCACATACTCTCACGCTACCCAGATAACTTATCATTAGATAAGGCTATCCAATTTCATGGGTCACGCATCCATTCCCACCGAAATACTCATACATTCATGAATGGTAAACACAATGTAAAATCATGACATAATAACACATCATAAAGCACGATATCAATTACTCGTATACAGGCAACGATAATTGATTCACATCAGTACATAATAACCAACACATCTATTTTGCATCACAAATCATACAAATATATAAATATGCAACTATCTATGCTCTGAACATATTCAAACATACATTCATAATCTTGCTTACATAAATCATTTCCTAACTCCAATACAAATCTCAAAAAAGTACACAAATGAAACTCTACAAAGTAATTCTTCATTTTAACAATACTATTAGTAATTGCGTAAACATAATATTAGTACTTACAGTTACGGCGTTGCAATGTGTGAGTCAAAAATCAAACGAATATCTACCTTCTTGAAGCTTTCCTTTTTGTTCGCAATCTTTTCCCTGCGATTCACGCCAAATTTACGAGTGCGTATCTCGGAGTAGCCTTAATCGTTCAATTACCTAGTAATCTGCCTCGGTCTACTAAATAATTCTGGGATGGAGTCAGTTTGATATCCTCGAAACTTAGAGGTATGCCCATCCACTAGCTTAATTCTGATTGGATGCGGTGGACTAACCATTCCCACGTTGTAAATCTGCGGATCTGTCAATATAAGTTGCCTACCATTTTATTACAAATGGCTCTTTTGATGTCCTACTAAAGGATTAGCACCCAGGTGTAATTTACGATGCCCTGTTCTGCACAAAGAACCTTTTGGCGACTACGTCTCGCTTGGCTTCTTGCTCGCGGCGTTTGTCCACAGATCAAACACCGGATTAGTGTCAGTTTGATAAATATCCGTCCACCTAGGTAGACCGGGACAGTCTGGAAACAAGAACTTGTTCATTCCTCAGGATAATACAATCACATAATAATTTAAACTAAGAAATCTTGGTGTTATATAACAAACATTTTCTCTTGGTGAAAGAAAATAATGGGTATTTTTATATTATTAGACTCGGATGCCACACACAATTTACGCTGTGCCCTTGAGTACACGATTAAGGCTTGCGATCCTAAAACTATGAGAGATAACGATTGCAATGAAACGTCGTATTTGATTGGTCATATACAAAAAAACAAATTCAAGAGTTTGATGGTTTCCAAATCAGATATAATTAAGAGTAGATATACTTTTCAGAGTTCCAGATGGTCAAGTATACAACGTAAACCCATGCTGCACTAACGGATCGATTTCATGGAGTTATCCAAGAGGTACCTTAAGACTTTACTTCGCACCAACTGATTTGAAAGATTATAAGTTTGCCGTCTGTTTCGAATCGTATGCCAACGGGTCCACTTTCGATGTTCTTGACGTAACAAATGGAGATAAGAAACCTTGTAGACGAATTTCAGGTAAATCTTGAACACACGTTTCGCATATGATCAAGTACTTATTTTTTTTTTCATCAACCCACATCTGATCAAGTACTTATTTTTCATTAATTATATTTACTTATCGTGGATTGGAGCCATATTTGTTGGAGTTTTGTTCATTACAATCCTCTTCACAGAGGGTTTCAATCCATTCAAGGCCACTGCTAATAAAACTTGATCTGGAATAGTTTTATTTGTTGCAATTTGGAATAAGCGACACAAATAGTCCATGACTGATTCAGAAGAACCCTGCTGAGTTTGCAAAATAGAGAGATCTAGAATGACATCATCATTGTGAAATCTTGACTTAAAGGCAGTAACTAAAAAATGCCAACTGCTTGTAACATTTTCTGGTAAAGTGTCATACCAAACCTTAGCATGCCCCTGAAGTGGAAAGGGAAAAGCATTTAAAACCTTTTCTTCTGATAAATCATAAAACTTAGCCCATTGTACAAAATGATCTAACCATTTAGTAGGATTTTGTGACTGATCACCAGTAAAAACATCTAATCTAAGAGCAGATGACATACCTGTTGGTGTGGATCTGTTGTTTCCAAAGATACTCGCAATCCTAGAATAATGCTCAGGTGAAGAAAAGTTTACACTAGACGGCTGAACCGTAAATGTTCCAGTTTCTGACACAGCAGTAAAAGTTTGTGTAACAGTCTGTTGACGTTCCGGTAAGAGAGTACGTTCTGGCGGCACAAGTACTGGTGAAGTTGTCTCCACTGGGTCGAACTGACTTGAATATGCTGGCGGAAGTGACGTCGAAGCTCTGGGAGGCTGAGCAAGTGGCGCTGGCGTGAATGTAGATGATGTTAAGTCTAGAAGAACATCATGAGAAAGGGAGTGGAGCACAGGTGTTAAAATCGGTTTTGATGAAATACGTGGTGCGCTTGTAAGAACCGTTGACAAGGGCTCCAATGGCGGATAAAGTGTCAAAGGTGATGAGTAGGTTGCTGCAGTTTCCAACAGAAGAGAAGTTGTCTGCGTGAATGATCGATCAGACGGGCAAGGTGGTGAAGTTTCTGATGTTTTTACTCTCGCAGAGCCTGGAGAAGTGAAGTCTGATGGTGTTAAGAGTGGTGCGGTTGCGGCTGTTGTCAATCTCGTAGAGCCATGCGAAGGAAAGTCTGATGGTGTTAAGAGTTTCGGCAATAATCTGTTCTTTAGATAATAATTATGGGGTGTGACGCTTTTATTCATGTTATTGCTCCACCACCATTATGTTAGAAATTTTTAATTATTTGTTATGTAAGAGTCTGCTTCCTCTGTTGTAAAATTGAGCTTGTTAGTAGTTATTTCTAACATAACCTTCTTCTCATGCTTACTTACGAGAAGGAAGAAAGTTCGGCATTCTTAAGAATAAGGGTCACACCTATGTTGCATCTTGTGGGGATAAGCTCGGCTGCGAAGAGGTGGGATCGCTGTAAGAAATAGATACAACACTCTCTGAAGCTTGAAGTCGCACTCTTTATAGAACTACATTCTAAAGATACAACATATAAATTTATTTATGTTGAAACTACATACAATACATATTACAATAATAGTTTTTCCACAATCTACTACTTCATTTGTTTATTCATTTTTCTGCATTTTTGAATACAAGTGATATAAATATTCAAAGAGCCTAAAATTCAATAACTGTACTAAATGTCATAATCATTTTCAAGAAACATATTTTATTCCATTTAATGTAAGATAACGACCTGGAAAAGATCTGTGAGTGTTATACTTATTATTTAAAGAATATATATTTATTCGCAATCAAATTATAACATGAAGCTGGTAATTATTTCAAACAAATACTAATGAACATCGAAGCTGTAAAATATTTCATTACATTTTGATTGTGGAAGAAGGAAACTCTCAATAATATTACATTATAAATACAATGAACATCAATTCAGTAAAATATCAAATCAATAAAATATTTCAAAGTAGGAAAAAAGAAAACTCACTATTACATTATATTGATAAAATAAAAAGAACTCAACTACAATAAAATCTTTTAACTTATAAGAGTGAGTATAAAGCATAATTTTCTTACCTGTAAGAAATAGACACAACACTCTCTGAAGCTTGAAGTCCCACTGAGACTCACCAGCCCACAGCCCTTTTTATAAATTGGAAGCTGGCGGTCATCTGTATACCACGTTTTCATTCAAGGTCAGAGAGGTCTGTCTAATGAACTATGCCTATGTTCTAAAAGTCACGCGTGTTCTTGCGTGATAGCCAAGGACAGCTTTAACCTTTTATCAAGTTTAGAGGGGAGGGGAGAGAAAGATAGAGCATGCTTTTGACTGCCAAGGACGGTCTTTGCTCTCCATTAAGCTTACAAAGAGAGTGTGTGCATACTCAGTAATTTTCCTAAGTGAACGACCTTTCAGATCATACATTGTCTATAACCTTTTTGTTTTAAGTGGTCATTCACGTTCTGAACTTTTAACCCAACTAATTTTCTTGTTCTAGACTGACTATCAATTACTTTGTTCCCAGTATCACAACGCAGTTAATAAGGGTTTATTGATTGAATTATGAGGCAGTAACGTTGTTCGTTATCCGTTGCTGAACTATTGAACCAGGCTTATTATTTTGATTAAAGCAGGCTTTTTCCATTACTAAGTCAAGTTGAAGAAACAAGGACAGAGTTAAACCTGAATTCATTTCAACGTTCTATTATGTTCAGGATATGAATTATTGATTGGGTCATGCTTTTTTTTACAATCCAAATCAATATTATAGTATTATTTTCAAATTCGCAGGTTTTGTCTTTCAATAACTAGAGATTTCAATATATTCTACACAAATTAAATGTTATCGTTTCTTTCTTTTAAAATTGATATCTTGATAGATACACTTATTCTCCTGTTGTTTGCCAACAATAGATATTTGCACCTGATTAATGTGACACATATGATATGTTTAAGTAATGTAGATGTAAGTTCCGTTTTATATATTTTCACAGATACAGAAGTTTGCACAGATTATCACATCAATGGAGTTCTCGCTGATGTTGAAGCCAAAGGCCCACTACGTTACATGGATGAAATCCGATACCGTACTGTAACAGCTGAACCGAAACCACCAGTCGTTAATTTGCCTTGAACGTCAAAGTGATGACCTTTTTACAATGATGTCAGAAAATTGTAGCTTGTAACTGAAAAAAAATTCTTTTGTCTACCTAATAAAGCAGCAAAATTGAATGCAAATCTACTTAATGTTTCCTACCGTATCACTTATTTCTATTCTAACCCACATATCTCTCTCTCTCTCTCTCTCTCTCTCTCTCTCTCTCTCTCTCTCTCTCTCTCTCTCTCTCTCTCTCTCTCTCTGTGTGCAAATCTTTTCAAGTAGATATCTTCTAATTCATATGCAATCAATTTCAAAATTATTTTCCAAGATACATTCTTGTGAGAAAAAGACATTTATCTCAAGACCTTGTTTGACATTTATGTCTTTTTGACAAACTATTATGCAAATATTACATGTGATAAGCCCCACTGTTAAATTTATGAACATATTTGCGTCGCACAAACATAGTTATTATCTCACAACAGTTTGTTTATTAGAATTCTTTTGTTCACAGTTATGAAAAAATATAAGTAACTACCAACAAATCAATGATAATTATTTTAAATATATTTAGTAGCCAATCAAATTCGTATACTATATATGAGGCTATATATGCGGCTTCGCTGCGGCTGTTTTATCCAGTCTGCGATCAATTGTAAAGCTTTCTGACTTCATGAATCCTGTACACTGTGATCTTCTATTAATATAATTACAAATAGCAATAAAATAATAACGAATCTAACATGACATATAGCGAAACTTTATTTTATACACCGTTTGATAGTATTAGCAAATCACAAAAGAAAAGCGCATAAATACAAAAGTAGTTTCTCTCTTGTGTTTATATAAATAACTTCAAGTTTTCTAAATCATACGAACCCTGAGTAACCAGTCTAAATGCTTGTTTAAAAGGCTTAACGTTGTAATATCCCCACAAACAGTTGCATATCGATTACAAGAGTCATTGCTGCAAAATGGGCAATATTCAATCATTAAAGATGAATCTCAATGAAACATACGCAGATGCGTGGAATAATTCAAACCTTGGCATATGGTGAGATGGTTGATAACTCGGAAGGAAACCATGGTGAGATGGTTGATAACTCGGAAGGAAACTACAAAACCTTGTTTGGTCCTACAGTTCCATTGCTCATCGCTCACAGCGTGATAGACAGAGCGATGACAGGATCAAGACGGACAGATGGCGAGATACTTAGTACAATGCTTCATAGTGACACTGCTATAACTTCATCGAGTTCAAAACATATAAGCATGTGTATTTAGTTTCGAATAAGTCATACATTAGGTTATTTTGTATCTGTAGTGTAGCTTTGTTTATATAAATAAGCATTGGGTAGAATGAGAAAATGAGCATATAATAAAAAGTTTACTGCATTTGTATAGGAAAATATGAACTCTTTTTGTCGGATGGATATACTGCACTCCGAAGGTCGTATAGTATATCCATCCGAAAAACTGGTCTATATTTTCCCATACAAATGCAGTAACCTATAAATACATCGATAAATCACACTTTTCTAACTTCATATGTGTACATACTTTGTTGGAGATCTGCCCTATTATTGTTGTAATGTCTGCCTACAATTATTAGAGCTGACAAAATGCTATAATTATGGTCACCAGGCCTCAGACCATAATTATTTTCATCTGTTATGTATTCCCAACTATTATTGTATATTTGTTACTGTAACTGGTAGACCTTTGTAACTTTATACACATATTAAGTTGCACGTAAATTCCAAAGATTTCATTATATATTGACCGGCATGTATTTCGGTATTAAAGCATTAAACAGACTGAATAAGGGAAGCAATAAAACTGTGCTTTACTGACATATAATTGGGTAAAAAAAATTCTCTATTGTACAGCATTCAGTTCAAATAATTTATAAATGTTTTGTAAACGTTGAATCCTACCATTTTGTTATTAATGTGGACTGACATATTTTTTTTTTAAAAAGAAGAATTTAGCTGCGGGACATGCCACTAAACTTGGTATTAAGTTTTAGGGATATCTTCGTGATTTATGTCAAACTCAAGGAAACACAAGAACATCAGATACCAGCGTAGTAGATATTGTTTATTTAAGAACCGATTTATTGCATAAGAGCGAAATCGTATTTTTCCGTGATGGAAGAATTGACGAAGTACACATTTATAAAAGCCAAGCAATTAAATACCTATATTTACACCAATATGTTAAAACCAATATTCGCTGAATACGAACAGCAAAATACAGACTGCAACAAATGGACTATGGAAATAGCGATAGAAAATATACATCAACTCTGACGATATTATTCATCGAGTACACAGACAAAATCACACAGATGAACTAAATATGCAATAGCTAACAAATTCAGTGATTAAGGAGAATCATCGCGAAGGAATGGGCGAGAGCACACGTCCCCTACCCTCCCCAGAAAATTAATAAAAAACAAAATTATGTTCTACTTTATAACCCATTCGATCAAAAAAAAAGATATTTGCAATACCAGATAGCTTTATAATTGTTCCGGAAAAAGTACTTGATAAATGCAAAGAAAAACTGCTAAACTCGAAACTGAAGAAACCATAGATATTGTATACTAGAAGCATCGCTCTCAGGTTTTAGTAACTCCAAATAATAACTACAGAATGTATATAGCAAACTACAATTCGGAATTATGAGGACTGAATTATATATATATATATATATATATATATATATATATATATATATATATATATATATATATATATATATATATATATATATATATATATATATATATCGTCACGTAGTGAAGACAGTATATGTATACATATAACTCACCTGGGATGGAGATTGTCGTCACGACTTTGGAGACGGGCAACACAAGATTACAGCTTGAATTGGCATATGAATGAACAAAGCCGTGGCTATCTTCAAAGAGACGAATTAGGTGGCAAAAACGGAAGAGGTTGTTTATTTAAACCCAAGAGTGAATTCTAACAGACTTGCTCATAATGACATGCATTCGTTACATATAGAGCGGGAAGTCAGACTTGTAATACTTTTTATAAGTAAAAATCCTTCGCCCGAATTTGTTGTACATTACTGAGAGTTTTAAGTTTATATGTAGTTTGTATAAATTTATTACTAGAATTATGTAAGCACATAATAATGAAAGAATATTGCAGCGGAACACTCCCTCTGCTATACTGCCCAGAGTCTCGCTATCTCGGGTTCCAAGGAGTCATTTCCCGCTAAATTTGTCTGATGACTGGCACTGCAGAGAGTCACGAATTCCTACCTCAGCGGGATACCGTCTTATTCCTGGCTTCTTGGGTGTCGCCGACTTGGTCAAGGACTAGTCTCAGCGTCGCCGACTGGTATCAGTCGCCTACTTGTCGCATAGTCTCCGACTGACGCAGTCTCAGTTGCCCACTGGTCTCCGACTTGTCTCAGTCGCTGGACTGGTTGCAGACTTTTCGCGGTCTTGGTCGCAGTCTCCGACTTGTTTCAGTCTTGGTCGTCGACAGTTTGCAGGGACCCAGACTGTGTCCTCTTGTCGCCGAATGGGTCGCAGTCGCAGTCGCTGACTGTGTCCCTGTCTCGGTCGCAGTCGCCGACTGTGTCGTGTCTTGGTCGCAGTCACCGACTGGTCACAGACATGTCGCAGGGTCACTGACTGGTCTTCCTATGGTCGCCCATTTGTCTCAGGGTCGGTCGCAGACTGGATCTTCTTCTGGTCGCCGACTGGTCGCATCGTCGCGTCGTCATCCGCTCGAGATCGATAGAGAGAGAGATACGACCGTGTGATATGACGAAAGAATAGTTATCCTCTGTCGAAACGTGTATTGTTGCAATCCATATGCGTTCATTTGGAGAAGCGTTGGGCTGCTGGTCAAAGAAAGATCTTGTCCCGAACCTTTTCAGATACCTGGCCTGGCTTACTCCTACCCAACGGAATACAACCAAATGTGCTACCTCTGGCGGGGTGGTTATACTGCTACACTGCAGGAGACGTCTTCGCTCTACTCCGCTTCCTAACATGCTACCATAGCAGTCACAGTTGCCCGTGTATATATATATATATATATATATATATATATATATATATATATATATATATATATATATATATATATATATATATATATATATATATATATATATATATATATATATATATATATATAGGCGGAATCATGTGACCCAAAACTAAGACGTAAGATGGCACTACAAAACCCGCCAAACATTTAAAATCACAACAGAAACTTTAACGAAACTAAATATTAAATAATGAAACAAAAAATTGAAGTCCATGGGGCTTCCTCATTACAAGATATTACAAACTCCTTGATTAACATCTTTAAGAGGTGCTAGTGACTTCAGTTTTAATTACTAAGACAATATGATACGAAAATCAACTAGGTATTTCAGTAATTTGTAAAATAAACATGGATAACAAACGTATTATAAATTTAAGACAACCAGTAAAAAAAACTGATGCATCTAGTAGATATTGTTTAGAAAGACGTATTGATAGTCAAATACCAAACACTCTAAAAAAAACTAATAACTTTACATATATCAATTCATTGACCGAGGAAGGTGACAAGAAATTAACAAATATTAGTAAGAACATTACTTAAATAAATGGCAAGACAGATGAAAATAATAATTATATAGCATATATTATAACAACATGAATAAAATAATTCAATAATAACGTATATAATCATCTTTTAGGATTGAATGAAAGAATTCGTTCGTTGAAACATCTTTATAAACAGACTCATGCAGGCAGAATTGCCAAAACTAAACCAACATATAAAGTTCTTGCCAAAATACCTGTAATTATATTACTTCACCATATAAAAATAATGTTGAAATACTTGTAATGATATCACTTCACCATATAAAGTTAAGGTTGAAATACCCGTAAAGATATCACATCACCTTATAAAGTTAATGTTGATTTACCCGTAAAGATATCACTTCACCAACATATTAAAGTTCATCCTGAAATACATGTAACGATATCACATCAACATATAAAGCTCATGCTGAAATACCTAAAATATATTAATTAAGTTTTGTTATACGCAAATAATTGGCCAATTTTATACTTATATTAAATAAGACAGACAAGAAATATGAGAACAAGAAAATAGAACAATATATAATGAACGAAAACTATAGAAAGGTAAGATCAAGCACAGCTACTACCCAAAACTCTGGTACAGAAGTTGTTTAGTTCATTGTATACTCCAAGAAATTCAGAATTCCGCTGGATTTAGAGACACTAATATATCTCGGGATTTAAAGTTACGTTTCAAGAAAGAAAAATAAAGCATCCAAAGTGACCGAAGGCGACAGCCTTGCTTATAGCTTGAAAATTATTTGCCTATAATAGACACGGTTACTTCTGAGCAACTGGCTAATTATGCATGGGTTATGTACATATAAGAAATTTCTTTCTTTCATGAGTTTATCAAAACAGAAGTTGAGTTATTCACGCAGCTGATAATTCAACAATAACGAAATTGCTACTAGATTCATCAAAAGATAGGTTTAACAAGGTCTGGATATTATACATCATGGACAAAGAAACTGACCCAGAGAAGCATTTCAGACCAGCAATAGAAAAACAGCGATTCTTGGGAATGGATAACTTGACACTCTATTCACATGGATATATAATGTAAATTTTTTTTAATAAAAACATATATGATTGTTCTGTGATGAAGAACAATTGCACACAACATATGTATTAGCAAATGATCTACAATTAGTAACACACACACACACACACACAATGTATTGAATTTTCTCTCTGATACACACCATAACATTCAGGACAATCGATTAGAATATATTGTTCTAAAGTCGTATCCTAATTACTACCTATTAAATGTACATATAAAGGTTCTATAAATTTAATAACGAGATATCGAGACATTTCATATGCAGCTTGTAAAACTATCTTGAAGGTAAACACCTCTTTAAATTTGCATTCTTTTGTTTTGTGCTAACAAACTCCATGTGGGATCTTATATGAAATAATATGTCTCAACAATAAATCAAGGATATAAAATTAACGCTGGAACTATATTCTGAACAGATATGCTAACTATTGTGTAAAGAAAAACAAAAATGTAATTTCGAATTGATTGCATCAGTTCGTCAATTAAGACAAGACTCTGAAAATAGTTTGAACATAATTAGCTACTTTCTTTTTTATTGTGATTTTACATAAATAAAAATGTAATCTGATTAATAAGAAATTGATTCTAAGAGTCTGTGTTTTTTAGAGTAAAAATCTTATTGTATTTTCATAATTACGATTGTCAGAGTTACATAACCATCATCTTATGAGAATTGCAATCATGATTTTCAATGCAGGACTTTGGAAATACCATCCAGTAGTCTTCACCATTTTTAACTTTCTGAGATGACAACTCTTCATATCTGGAAAATTTAAACAGTGATGATCAACAACTTGCTCGTCTAGGCTGGTGTAATTCGTCCATGTTATTGTCTATGGAGACGGACGAACATGCAATCAGGCACCTGCCTGGTCTATAATTGCCTTGATTGTTTTAATAGCTTCGCCTTGCCGACAGTAATCTTTCACAGATGGAATAACAACAATAGTAAATTAATGTCCCTTGAGGATCGTGAAACTGAGCAAACCTAATAGAAAAGAAATTCACAGGCGGTGGATTTAATTAAATATTTATTTGCCTGGAGCCTTTAGTCCAGTCAAACTCTGCGCATGTTAATATTTGCATTATCCCATATATATCTTCACGGTCACGTTTATTGTCAGTCCCTCTGCATTTCAAAGAACTGGAACAAGTTTCCGACTGTGTTGAAATGTTGGACGAGTATTGTATTTACACACACACACACACACACACACACACACACAAACACAAACACATACATAAAGCCTTGAACTTTAAAACTATACATGACTTTAAGTATAGTAGAAGTTTTCAGTTTTAAATTTATTTTTATCAAAGTGTATACGAATCATGGTGCTCACTTCTGTCATCTTAGAAAATTTTTCATAATAGATTTCCTTGAAAATGTTTTACCATTATACATGTTTATGCCTCTAATGTTGGTTCATTATCTTTTCTTGTATTAAAATTAGTAACCTAATGATCACTAAAAGACTGTTGACAATTCTATCCCAGATATTAACGAATATTTCGTGAAAGTCTGGCAGGTACGTTTTGATTATTTGTTCCTTCTTCTCCGACCAAAATGTATCTGTGCAAGCGGATTTATGCAGACTTTTCCATACATTTGCCACGATTTAGCGTGGGGGGTGTTTTGTTTTTTTACTTACATTTTGATACAAATCTATCTGACAGATATGAGCCGGCCGAGATTGAGAGCTGGTAGATCAGTGTCAATCATGTCCACTTAAAAACACAAAATTCTAGCCACAGTCTGCATGACGAGCCTGTACCAGACCTTTGGTAAAATTGGTGCTGTACAAATTACGATGCATAAACGGGCCAAGTAACTTGACTTTGCGGCCTAGTGCCCTTGAGACCCGGACGATAAAAAATCTTTAACATTAACTTAAGGTGTGATGGATGTATGGACAGACAAGGACATGAACGCCAATGTAATCGGCGAGTCGAGCTTCAATCAAGATGGGCTAGACATAATGTAGGATTACAATGGTCCCTTACTATAAGGTAGTAGTATATTAAATACTCTGCCTCTTTACCAGAGTAAACAGCTTTAAAGAGGTTGTCAACTAACAGGTAGTTATCCGCCATTTTCTCCCATATTTCAAAATAGTTAAACTCCCTTTATGATAAACGTAACTCAGGGGCCAAAAGTGACATTTAAACTTACCCGTTCACCTTTGACATATGCCCATAACCTTTGACCTTATCCTGTGTCATTAGTGTTTAAATTTATATGAAAAATCTAGGCCATCTCGACCACTGACTTTCAAGTTTAGTTGTTAAAGCATCAATAAACAAAACAAAAAATAATGGCCACTAGAGTTCAAAATTGTACTACTCATGAACCACGTAACAGGTTCTGTACAACTTCACGTCTGGCCTTGGGCCTCCTATATATAATAAATTGTTTGTGAACAAATCTAGGTCAGTTGAGCCAATGGTCTTCAAAGTTGTTATTACACAAGAGAGATACCCACACATTCTATGCACAAACACAGGGTGAAAGACGGCGCATATTCCTTATTGTATTAACTCATTCACCAGATGTTTTAATCCATTTACCATCTTTATGTTTGGATGCAAAGATGAAAATGACAAATTCAATAAAACATATTTTAGCCTATCTTTAGGGTCTGTTCTGTCTTTAACAGTATATTTTCACCAAATTGTTGCCAAATTGAAATGAGCTTAATTACAAATAATACATCATTTTTCCATGTAACATTTCAGGGTCAGTGACCCTGTCGTCTGTATAAGCAACTCGACTTCCAGAATCGTTGCGAAGATGTCTTAAAGACTGTTCTTTTTATATTGTCTCCGATGGAGAGAAATATTTTTGGTACATCACTTATAATGAAATTAATCATAGATAATTATTCAGGTTATATAAATGGTCAACAGCAGAAACGTCTTTCAGTATTTTACAATGTTTGTCTTATTCAATCCTTTGAAAAGTTTGAATTATTTTAGATTTATATGAATTCATATTGACCTCTTAAAGTTTGCAAGATCTTAAAGTTATATTGTAAATTTATCTGAATGAAATTTTTTCCTTTCTTACGCCATTCTGTTTTAGCGATCTTGCTATCGGCACTGATTCACTCCTATCATTATTAAATGTTATATTTAAAACATCGTCTTCTCTAAACCAGTCTAGTGTATTTCTTTCTTTAATATTTGAAAGACCATCATTGTGATTTTCCAGAATGTTATTCTTCGAAACGTCTAGCTTTATCATTCTTATACCATCCAAAACTTAGAAACAAGGAGGAATAGCTTTTAATACATTGTTGCTTTAACGTTAAAAGAGATAGAATATTTATACTAGCTATCTGAAAACCATTACTCTTAGTACAGTGAAGGTATGTGCCATTATTTATGATTTCAGAAAGATAACAAACTATTGTTATATTTCTATAGCCGAACAGTTATTTATTTGTCACCATAGACTGAGTGGTCTGGTGATTTTAATAATTTAGAAAATGCTCCCAAGGTTTGCTGCCCTGGTGATTTTTTTTTATTATTTTAATTGTTATTGTAACCCTGTACATGTTTCTTTACAAAAACACTATTGGTCTAGTTTTCTCTGTATACAAACTACTTTTACATATAAAATATTACGTAGAACCAACGTAAACATGTATGACTCGTTACAAAACAGTTGTCCATTTTTGTGCCAAATTGCTAAAGTAGTTTGTTTGTTCTCAGGTTGAAACTGTTAGTATAATGTTAATACATTCATATTCTGAAATGAATTAAGCATAGAGATAATACAGAGGTATGGCCCTGGACTTTTTTGTTTCTAATAGGCTAAAGTTTCTTTTTTATATAATAATCAAGCAATTAAAGTGATCTTATTCTTTTCAAGGCAAAAGAATATTGGTTAGTAAAAAGGTTGACAGCAAGCTTTTACTACTTGTTTACTAGAAGTTTCTTAAAGCTAACATGGCTGCCTTAGCACGCATCTCGCTGATTCTACTGCTCATCATTGCCACGGCAAAGTCGGGGTTCATCCCTAGCCCCTGCGACGAGATGACCTACGGGTGAGTAAAAGCAACTTTATATACATACCTCGACTCTCCGAAAGCAGGTTTCTTATTTACACGTAATGCAGAATAGAAATGTGTCCATGCTTAACCCTGTTCTGATATATGGTCATTTTAATTATTTGCATTAGTTAAATCCGATTATAAAATGAAGACCTCGTTGTCCGTGGCAGCATTTTATGTTTTTTCTTTTCTTTTGTCTTCTTCATTATTTCAGTAGAACTTCTTTATTCAACAAATTTATAACGATTTGAAACTCACGTGTTACATTGTGACAATCCGATATGACAGAAGAAAAGCAAAATTAATATTGATTTTAATATTACGTACAAAACTTTTGAGGTTCTTTTTTCCCATAATATGGCAGACTTTACTTACAGACTTTACTTAAGTTTATTCACACTCTACATATATGCAATTCGGTGAACTGCTTTTAAAAAAAAAAAAAAACAATAGAAAGAGTAATAGAATATTCGAGGTAAAAGATACAATGTAACTTACTTATTCCTAGTAAATTTTAATCTTATTGAAAATTTTAAATAACCTAATTTCAAGTTTATTCAATTTATCTCCTGTTTAAAATCTTTTCGCTTGCACAAGACACCCAACACAATCCATTAGTTGGATTTAATCATTCAAACGGCCAGAGACTTTTAAGAAATGATAAAGAATCACAATTGCATACAATTTATCCAACATTTTTCATAAATTGTATGCGTGTAAATACTACACAGATGTCTGATGTATGGAGAAGCTGCAATAACAAATAACTTTAAGTATATTTAGTTTCTCTATATTGATACCACCACGTATTAAAAATTCGAATTGATCGGAAAAAAGGACTTTAAAGTTTATTCCTCTGAATGTAATACGATCGCGTGGCAAGTTGAATATATCAAATCTTGATGTATAATAAAGATTTATCAATCATATAATAAGACAAATATCTTCTCTTTGTAAAAAAAAGATCATGGATATTACATTATTAGACATAAATACCACATAAATAACTTTGACACAATACTCTGTGACCTTAAGTACTAGATCAAACATGGAGCTCATAAAATTACTTTTCAAATGTAACATCATTTGCGATTGGTCAAATGGAAATATCAAGCCTTGATTTATACTAAAGTTTTACAAAAGGGTATAATACAACAAATATCTTGTTTATGTAAAATAAAGAATAATGGATATTAAGTATATTAGATATGAATACTGACCGATAACTTGAATACAATTATTCACTGTTCACGAACTTATCAGCATTCTAGATGGGACCTGGATGGAGACCGTGAAACTATGATCCTGATTATGAGATGGAGTTTCCATCATTAGCCAGTCAGAATCAACTTTCCAAATGAGACGTGATTTGTGATTGGTCAAATACTAATATGGAGAAGAATTTGATGGTTTCCAATCCAGATGTAATAGAATTTAGAGATACTTTTCAGAGTTCCAGCTGGTCAGGTATACAACGTAAACCCATCCTGCACTAATGGATCGATTTCATGGAGTTATCCAATGGACATCTTAAGACTTTTCTTCGCACCAGCTGACGTGAAAGATTATAAGTTTGCCGTCTGTATTGAATCGTATGTCAACGAGTCCTCTTTCGATGTTCTGGACGTAACAAAGGGAGATAAGCAACCTTGTAGACGAATTTCAGGTAAATATTGTACACACGTTTCCCAGCATGAACGATCTTCTGCATCTGAACAACAGGGCCAGATTAAGGCCTTTTGGGGGCCCTGGGCACAGACAACATCGGGGCCCATAGCTATCCTGCCTTGTCCATAGATATGGTTACGGTACTGTTAACAACTCTGTGAAATCAGACGATACTATACGGGGCTCTGTCTGTTGAAATCAGACGATAATATACGGGGCCCTTTGAGCTTGATGAACAAACTCTTTTCTCATCAGGTATAATTATTTAAAATGAATTTGGGATAAAGCTCATTTAATGCATGTAACTTAAATTAGTACAAATGAAAAATAATTTAGTGATCTATTGTTTGTGTATTTTGTTTTCAAAGCAGTAAAAACAGTATTGACAGTTTTAAATTCCGACGCCTCAGTATTACTAATTCGTGAGATGAGAATCGAACTCAGAACTTTACAACGTAACGTAATTAGCTTTCAGGAACCATTTTAGAAAGACTGCTGATCGGTATACTTATTTATCCAATGTGCGCGATCAATATATGTTTTCACCGCACTAATTGCCATACACAATGGCAATATAAATGAACTTTTATATATTTCCACAGATACAGAAGTTTGCACAGGTTATCACATCAATGGTGTCATCGCTGATGTTGAACCCAAAGGCCCTATGCGTTACATGGACGAAATTCGATACCGAGCCGTAACAACCGAGCCGAAACCACAATGACCCAATTTGCTGTTAATTACCGGTGATCACCAAAGTGATTACCTTTTGTAATGATTTCTACAAATTGAATACTGCAGTTGAAATAAATAATCCTTCTGCGTTTCAGCTACCCAATAAAACTGCAAACTGATATAGCATTTTAATCTAGTGAAATGTTACCCCCCTCTTCCTCCCTCTCCAAAATCCGTCAAACTGACAGAGCCTACTTCATATTCAATCAATTTGGGACTCGTGTTCTGGCAACTGTTACTACTAACAGTTAGTCCGATCCTACTAGCCAGTTGGTTTGTACCCCCCTCCCTGTCGATTTCAATAACGGAAACCTTTAATTTGATAAAAAGTGCAAATAACTTATTCAATTAATTCATTGATTTATATTTTCTAACCAGACTGTGAGTAGAATGGCCTTAATACCGTCATTGTCTACGCGTTTCACTGCTTAACGAAAGTTTTCAATATTATAGACGGACATGCCTAAGACCCATTTCCAGTTCCTGGACAAGTCCATTTTCAGCAATGGGGTGTATGCGCGACTAAAGATGTACATACATATGTCGTCTGCTTCCGATATTTACAGTGTCGAATCAAGCAAAGGAAAATAATGAAAATAAAATTGCCTTTCACGTGAATTTAACAAGTGGTTTCATTAATATGTTCATGTGTGTAAAAGGAATATAATTCCGAACTCAACGTTATGGTAATCTACGGAATCATCCGTCAGTTACCGAATAGGATGAATTACGTCGTTATGTTGTCGAATGGAAATAAACTACCCCATCACTTTTATCACATTAAACGTTTTAGCTATTGAAATCGGTAGAAGGGTACAGACCAACGGGGATATAGCATCAAACAATAGAATCTGATATGCACTAAGAGTGAAATAATGCTAATAAAATCTATATTCTTCTTTTAAAAATACCACATAGCATTAATGTATAATTCTTTAAATAGATCCAAAGATGACAAGGAGAGTTAAGTTTAAGATGGTTCACAATATCATTTATAAATAAATAAATAAGGTAAATATATTGCATATGTATTCTCGCTCTTTTGCTTTTATTTACTTAACCCACAAATGCTTTAAAGAGGCATATATCAATGTCAAACAAAATCTATATAACTGATTACATTTTGCATATTCTCGTGTATGAATTATATATGCAAGAAACTTATTATCTGCGTGAGTAACATAAACCCTTCTAAACGGATGTATTTTCCAGGCATCGTTATTAACGTGTAACTATACTATTTTATGGTGCAATTTCTAGCATGTTATAGATCTTAAAGATTCTTTTTGATATGACTTCAAGATTGCTCTACTATCTTCACATTGTAATTTAACTTGCCCACATTATTGATTATTATTTGGAAAATCAACTGGAATGATAGGGTCGCAGTATATATATATATATATATATATATATATATATATATATATATATATATATATATATATATATATATATATATATATATATATATATATATATATATATATATATATATATATGTTCATAATACAGTAATACAGATGCGTGTGTGTAGTATAACTATATGATAATTTGGAACATAAGTATGTGTGGGGATTGTTAAAATTGGAGTGGGATGCTCCCAATGTTTTATTTAAACTATAATAGAAGTCCCACAGAGGAAGTTAAATTTAGTGAAAGATGGATGTAAAGCTCCGAGGCCCCAGTCAGCAATGCCGACGGTTAGGAGGTTTTAATATAAAAGGTTCAAATTCAATGAATATCAATTTAATAACAATTCAATAATCAAACCACTCAATTTTCCAATTACACTCCTTCCGCTCGACCCTTTTATAAGACTATTACATCACTAACCGCTCCGGTGGCCTAGTGGTTAGAGCGTCCGCCTCGGATGCGGTAGATTGTGAGTTCGATCCCTGGTCGAGTCATACCAAAGACTTACAAAATGATACTAACAGCTACCTTGCTTGGCGCTCAGCATTAAGAGGTTAGTGCTAGGACTGGTTGGCCTGTTGTCAGGATAATGAGACTGGGTGAGACATCATGCTGCATGTCTGCTGTTTGGTGCCCAGTGTTAGACATCACTATAAACTACCACACTGCAGACATCGTAGCGATATGACTGAAATTTTTTTAAAGCTACGTTAAAAATCATAATCACATCAAATCACCTATTACATCACTTGATTAGCAGTGAGACTGATTTAAACCTGTCCTTGTATTTCTACTGAGCTGTTGTATCCTTTCTCTCACTTATTTCTCCCACTTCCTTCTCCGCTTCCTCCTCGACTTTTCTCCAAATTCCTTCTCCTCCTCCTCGACTTTCTCTAGACTCCATCTCCCCCTCGACTTTCTCTAGACTCCTTTCCCTCCTCCACTTTGTCTACCACGACTACTCTTCCGTAGACTTCGACTGCCTCGGCTACAGTTTCAATTCCGTCTCCAACTCTGGAAGACTCGGGGCCCTGTGGAACCGCAAGTTCTGTGGTCCCTAAGAAGTTTCCCGTGAAAACGCAAGGACGGTACAATCTTTTCCCTTAGCCCTCCCATCTCACACTACACACAGCCTATCATCAGATAACGTATATTACATTTTTTTCTGTAATGCATTTGTTCACATCGAGATACCTATACGTTCTTGCATGGTAAACAATCGCCATAATAAATGGCACGGTATCAATTACTTCCCATACATACATCAATAAATTGAGTCACACAAATACATATTCATAATCCCCTTATACTAAACAATATCACAATAATCAAACGCATATCTCTACGTTACAACTCATACAAAGTACGCAAATATTCAAATATCCATGCTCTGATATATTAATACGTCCACAGTAACTAATCCTACATACTTCAACCATTCTAAATTCAAGCATGTGCAAATTAATAAATACACTAGTTTATTAAGAAGGAACCTAATAGCGAATTACAAAATTAGTTCTGACCACAAGCTAACAATCAACATAATTGCATCTAATAATTCTCTACGTAGACGCAAGTCCATGTCTCTCAAAAACACATGTAAATGAAACTCAACAAAGGTAATTCTACATACTAAACGATCATAGTAATTAAGAATACATACCACAAATAAATATAATTATGATACTATAATATTCTGCAAAAAAAACAGAGCAAGTAACTTACTGACCTTTTCGAAGCTTTGTCTTTCTTTAGAATCTACCTCTAAGCACTGCCGTCAAAAACTAGTGGCTACGTTTGTCGGAGTAACCCATTTGATCTGAAATCCCTCTAGGCGAATACTAAATTTTCGCTTACGAGTTCTGAAAATTATCATCCGGCCTGCATTGTAATCACACCCTCTATATCAATTCCGATTGGATATAGCTGTAATCCGATCCAATAAAACGTAGCGGGCAATGTCCCTCTCGCTATCTGTCAACGAGGGGACGGATGAGAATACGCCCCGTTTACCACCTGGACTTCCCTTTGAGTTTCGGACTAACTTTAACACATAGGTGTGATAACTACAAGATTTTGTCTAATGGTACAATCTATCGCCTTTTGACGATTCAAGTTTACGGTCTCCGGCAGATCATGGTAACCTTGCCCAAGAGTTCACCACTCGCTCGCGGTAATCCGCAGACATCAAACACATGGCCGCTGTAATATTCCCAAGACAGGTAGATTATAGCTTATACATGACTTTATAGCTGGGGCTTAGCTAACGTGACACCATGTAACAAAATAAAGACAGAATTTTATTAAATGTACAAGTTAAATTCGTTGTGATACGCACCATCATATTTCATGTCACTCAAACGGCGAAAGAACTGATGTACAACGATTGATCTTCACCATATTATCCAAAGTCTGCGTATGTCGCAGAATGAACTGCCTTAACTTCAGAAATGATTCATCCAAAGTATGAAGAAAAACCATTAGGAGGCATAAGAAAAACAAGCAAAGGAAAAACCTTGAAAACAACTTTAAAAAATTGTTATATGTCACGGAATAAAAGTTTTTGGTTCATATTGAAAAAAAATCCATATATGAAGAATGGAAAAAAGGACTCAATCTCTATCCAAAATCTGAATATAATGCATGCCACAGATCAAATTGTCTTAGTTTGATAATGATTCGTCCCAAGTATGAAGAAATCTTGCAAGGGGTTTAGGTAAAATTACTTAAAGAAACTTTATCAAAACCGTCTGGTAGATTTTCTTGACTGAGACCTTGACCATATAATTAAAAGAGCTATAAAGCATGTCGTATTATGACTTGTAGTTTCATAATGATTCATATTATGTATACTGAGAAGGTGTGTATATGCATAAGGAAACTTGAAAACCTGCTGATGTCGCCACCTGGTGGAAAACTGAGTGCTATGTCGCGCTTTCTACTAAATGGGCTTGAAAATAAAAATGAATTTGCTAATAAAGCAAGTAGGGATAAATATTTTCTGTGATTGAGTCAATTCACACCTATTCCTAAAATAAAATGACTTTCTAAAGTCAATAAATAATTTGCAGAAGTTTCTGTTGATACTCTCAATTGACCGCATAAATCACTGAATTTATTACCATTAGGAAAAACCTGGTCAACGTCTGCAGAACGTTTTACAGGAAAATCTGTTGGGAGGTGGTAGATAAGAGGGTGAGAATGAGAATGGATGTTGTGACCAGATAATTCTGAAATAAAGGATACCCTGACGTTTTGGTCGTATTTATGTACGTATTTATGAATTTCTTTATATTGAAGAATATCGTAGGTTATTGAAATACACATAACAATAACTGTTTTAAGTACCTATTAGATGACAGATGCTGAAATTATTTATAATTTATTATCATCTGCAGTGCGTACTCAGCCATTTAACATCGTCATCATCAGAAACATGCAGAGTCAGTAGTCCACCGGGGAACATTGTCAGTGGACAGTTGTTCACAATGTGTGACATGTTTCTGTAGAGCTCCACAGCAGCAGGAAGAGTTCGTGGCCTGGCCCCAAAGAACAAGGGTGACTGTATAACGACCCTGTCCTGTCCAAAAGCAGTTCAGTGTGGTCCACAGATGACGGGGATGGTTGAAACCATGAGGGCAGACAAATGGCTCAGCTACGAGGGAGTGGTTTACAACATCCGTTGAAGACCATTCAACTCTCCATGCCGAAATAGCTGTCATATCCTCCGGCAACGGACCTAACTAACCAGGCTGGGCGTCTCGAAGTCAAGCGGATTGCTGGATGTGAGGTGATGTCCATGTACGGTAGAAGTTTCTCACTGCCATAAACCGTAGCCAGCACTTTTGTGGTTGCTTCCTGGCGACGCAGATGTTGAGGAATATATCGAGTGCTGGTAGCCATAGTAAAGGAGCAGGACGTAGTGTCCCAGGGATTATGCGCATTGTTCTGTTGAGTTGAACATCAATTAACTTAGTAGGAATGATCGAGCACAGATAGGAGCGCAATACTATACTGTCGAATAACAAAGGGTCAGTGCTAATGTCTTGAGTGTCTGATTACTAGCGCACCAGGTTAAACCAGTCAGTTTACGGATTAGGTTTTTTTTCCGAGTTCTAAGTTTTCTTCAGGTGGTTGTAGAATGTCAGTGATCTGTCCAGAGTTACACCAAAATATGTTGGTGTCGGGTCGTGTTTTAGTTGCTGCCCATTGAGAAACATCACGGTTCGCATTTGCATTGTTAAGGTGGAAGACGCTGGAGACTTTCTTTGTTGCTCTCGGCTTTAGACACCATTTCTTGAAGTCATTGATACCCTCCAGGTCTTTGTTACTACGCCCTCCAGCTCAGTAAATGGCCGACTTTGGGTCCCTAGAGAAAGGTCATCTGCATACATAAACTTACGCGACTGTGTTACAGTAAGTCAGTGATATAGATATTTAGTAAACTTGGCGAGAGAACAGACCCTTGAAGGAGTCCATTAATCTGACGCCTCCACCAGCTATAGTTCTCTCCGATATGCACTCTGAAGCACCTGTTGCGAAGGAATAGTGCAATAGTCTCTACAATTCAGATGGCAATACTCTGGAAATTTTTAACAGTAGCCCTGCATGCCAGACCGTGCTATACGCTGCTGTTAGATCTAGAAAAACAACTCCAGTTTTAAGGTTCCTCTGAAACCCATTTTCAACAAATCTAGTCAGTACAAGGACTTGATCGCAAGTACTACGGACATGCCTGAGGCGTGCCTGCTCAACAGTTTTGATATTCTCCAAATCAGGACCAATTCTTTGGAGAATCAGGCGCTCCAATACCATAAAACAGACCGAAAGCAAGGAGATCGCCCGATAACTCGCAGCACTGTTGGGATCTTTGCCTGGCTTTGATATCGCAATAAACTTTGCCTGGTGGCAAATGTAACTCTGGAGAAACAGCACGGACGTCAAGTACGAGATGAGTGGCGACAATACTGCCGTCAGAAGTCAGTTAAACTACATCAAAATATTCCGGAGGCATTTACAACAATAGAACTTGAAACTGTGCTATACAGCATCAAATCAGACAAAGCAGCAGGATATGACAACATCCTGCCTTAGTTCCGGAAGCATCTTGGCCGAAAGGCAAAAGAGTGGTTTACTGCTTTTTACACCCAGGTTGTTAGGCAAAGGTGCATGCCAAGTATGTGGCACCAGACAAAGATTATTGCAGAAATTAATTCCAGGTGTGATAATGTCAGACTATATTCACCAACTTTTGGTTGGAATTAGCTAGAAAGTACAGAATGATCAGGAAGAAACAACTAAAAACACAACAAATGAATAGATTAAGGAATGAACCATTCTGATTACAGGGGTTTGGTTTGAAGCTTCACAGCATAGTATCACAAGTTATTTTGAGCTAACACGTTTAAAGTACTTTGTGCAAGGGCACACCATGGTAATCGATTAGTACTGATCCAATGACAGATCCTGGGCCCTCTATGCCTCACACAAGTCTGGCATGCAAAACACTTAGCCACCATGGTTCCTGCAATTACTGGTTACCTCTGATGACAAGATCTATTCTACATAAAACCACAAAGCCTGTTATCATTGCTTATTCACTTAATATCCCCAGTATTTATGAAATTATCAAGAACAAATCTGTACACAAACAAAAAAATGAAACCTAAGAACTGATGGACAAATGGAAGACTGAAGTCAGGGAGGGAGGGGAGAGAGAGAGAGAGAGAGAGAGAGAGAGAGAGAGAGAGAGAGAGATCCATGGACTTCTCACTTCTCAATGTCGCACTGAGGAACCCATATTCTTGGATTATGAATCTATTTAAGCTATCACAGATGCACAAGAATGTGAGAAAGGGGCAAGTTTTTAAAGACTTTCAAAAAATAAAAACAAATCATGATGAAGTATTTGTATTATTGACATGACCAAAGATATACCACATCTTCACATAGCGATATGATGATATATACAAATAGCACATATTTACCAGAAAGTAATAACACCATTTATGAAAATGTCCATATAGCATTCATAAGCCAATAATTCTTTCTATTGATGTACTAGACAAAGCCTTTAAATTAAAAACAATAATATCTAACAATATATTATGCTGCTGATGAGTGACAAAAATAGAAAACCAATAAAGCAGTTTTTTTTAATTGCTGATAGCCCCTTGTTTCATTTGTTTCATTTTTTAGAAAGTCCATTAAATTTACAAGTTCTCAGGATTTATTTTTGGTATAATGGTTAATATCCATGAGGATTCTAAAATTGATGACTTCCATGAAGTATTTTAGTTTCCACTAACTCAATTATTATGCCAAAATACTTATGAGAAGCTATTATAACAGGTTGTGTATAAACGAAGAAAAAATTTAAATGAAAAAATTTAAAATAAAAATGAAGCAATTAATAAATCAATCTTGAACATGGTGATTGAAGCTATATATCTCTGACAACAAGAGATGCTTTTTATGTTAAGATTGTCTCTTATTAACCAAGAATGAACAAAAAATCTTGAATAGTAACTTTGACTTGAAAGACTTCAGTACTGACCCGAAAAATCTAAAGTGTGGACGGATGAAAGGACATGCAAACCAAAATGACCACATTGTCAAGATTCCATTAAATGCAGGCTTGACAAATGTAAAGTTGGTACTTAACAAATACATTTTATATTTTGTACTTTGACCAAATTTTCCCATCTGTAATCATCATGGAATGTGTTTTGGATTTTGTAGGACACAATATCAATGAAATTCCAAGAGTGAGACTTTTTTCATACTGAATATCATTAATTTACCAAATTTATCCTATACAGTACAGACTCCATTTGGCACTGTCAAGGCCCAGATATACCATTTGATAATATACCTGTAAAACTACAATGGCATTTCTCCCTATTTCAAAATTTACCAAGACAAACATGATGCAATCATTCAAACCAAAATAATACTGTCAGCTTAAAAAGAGATAATGAAACATCTCTCTGTAAACAGAGACAACAAGCTGATCCCTATAAGACATCATAAATAATGCCATAGTATACATTCCAACAACTGGTACAAGTGTATCTATTATGTATCCAAGTATTGGTTGACTGGATGCTTGCAAAAACATTTTCACTTCTGACATTACTGCACCAAACTTTAAACAGATTGGGAACAGAAAAGTAACAAACAACATTACAATTTTGGTCACTG
This sequence comes from Potamilus streckersoni, assembly GCA_016746295.1. NCBI lineage: Eukaryota > Metazoa > Mollusca > Bivalvia > Unionida > Unionidae > Potamilus > Potamilus streckersoni. The sequence continues at coordinate 560,487 of JAEAOA010000270.1, read as the reverse complement.
TTAAATTTAATTTTATAAGACATAATTCACTAATGTAATAGTTAAATACCAGGAACAAAGACTCATTTTGCAGCAATATAAGAAAAATGTTGACAACAATCAATTTTTATATAAGAAAGCTATTTCTTCTTTCTGTAGATTATCCAAGGGAAGTAAATCTTGCTGCAAAAAAATTATCAGGAAATCTTCAATACCAATATTGAATAATAGGCCCAGAGTGGCCGAGTGGTCTAAAGCGCTGTCCATTATGGATCTTTGCCATCTCACCTCTGTTTGCATGGGTTCGAGTCTAAGATTTGGCGAATGTGGATATGTGAGAAAGCTTGCCAGTAGTTTCTCGTGGGTCGATAGTTCTTACCACGGATTTCCCTGTTTCTTCCTCCACCATTAATACTAGCCGCCATGTATAGCCTATAGTGTGTTGAAAAATGGTGTTACGCACCTGAATAACAACAACAACCAGCATTGAATAAAAGCTTTAATAGTCACATTCCATTCCAAAAACTGAGATGTGTATTAATATGGCACGCACAAACTGTTTGACCATTTTCAAGTCTCATTTTTAAATGTTCTTTTAATCATTTCAGTGGTTGATAATTTGTAAATGAAAGATCAATTTTCAATGATCAGATAGCATAATCATTTAGTTTTATTTTATCTCCTAATTTTTGCTAATTTTTCCATAAACAAGGTAAAAATTACAACCACCTTTCTAAATGTTTCTAGCACATTTCCACATACAGCTGCAATGGCAGTTTGAGGTGCAAGGGGAGATAACCCAATGTGATGTGCATGCAAATGCCATTGGAGTGGGATCTAAAACAGTTAAGACTGTCCATATTTATATGAAACTTGATGTTCCTACTATATTAAGTGATGTGTTATGCGACCTCACCTCAGCATCCAATAAAATCAGACCCCCAAATTTTGGGAATGCCTCATTCTGGACTTCAAAGACAACCAGTTTAGCAGAGATCTCATGGAGCCAAAACAGAGGTTTGGTTGAATAAGACAAAGGCTTTGGTGCACCAATAAAACTAGACCAATGCTATTTAAGTTAATATTCACCAACAAATCACTTTGCAAATTTAAAAGGCCAAATAAAAATGTGTTTTCCATGAAACATGCATAATGTATACAGTAATGACATCAAAAGTCTAAATTTATTAAGTATAAACTTACAATGGACAATTTACACTTTGTATTAAACTTGAAAAAACCTAAGGTTTGAACTTGTTACTAAAATAGCATAATAAAGTTTAATTCATCATGGCAGGTTGTTCTGTAATAACTGAAGTTTAAATGAACTGAATATTTGCACAGAATGTTTAATGAATAAAACTGTTACATACATCTAATAAAGTTATAAAGATTACCTTTAACTGTACAACTATAATCTGTTTCATAACAAGTATTTGATATTAAGATGATGAACAAACTGACTAATTTGGACCTAACATGTGAACAAATTTACTCAATTGGATCTAACATGTGAACAAATTTATTCATCTGGAATTAAAATGTATCCGACATTAAACTAGAACTTAGATCAATGTAGATATTGCTGCATGTGTATTAGCTCTGTTAAATGAACAGGATCTAAATTAAACTTTGACAGAGTATTTTCCTATATAGCATTATCTTCACTCGAGTATAGGGATTGTGCAAAATGGTTCTATTCTGTGCCCCTGTAGTTTCATGTCTATTAAAATTAAATTTCTTCTTGTTACAAAATTCATTTATATGCTTATGATTACCAGTAAATGTAATGATGTTTGTTTTCAAGAGAATGCATACTAATTCTGTTCTTTACAACTCAACCTGGAGCAATCATGCATGCACCAACATGTACATTTGGGATAGAAGTATGTCAAACACTGTAACAATTCTTTTCAACAGCTGAAATTTACTTCACAATTACACTGAACATTTAAGTTTTGCATAATGTATTGAAATGTAGGTTATTTTCTTCTCTATACTAAAATAATAAAACAATTACATGAACAGCAATTTTAAAGTGATATGACATTGAAAAACAAATGCAAATTTAGACCGCAAAAATAATTCCTTTCTATATAAGTGATAAATCAAATACTCATTCTGTATATACTTGCCTTTGATTCCAACTGCAACCCGCACACTCAGATCTGCCAGCAAATAATTTGATGGCAGATCTGAGTCTACACAATTTGTTAGGAACAATCAATAGAACAAACAGCACATACTCTAATCTGTCAGTGCATTATGTCATGGCAGATTATGGCCCATGTTCTTAGTAGCTGAATTTGATTTACAAGCAAAAAAGGACAGAACATTTGTAATTTATACCCTTAAAATCACTTTTAGTCAAAAAGTACATCACTAAATCTTAAACCTGCCAAGGTGTCTTCTTGTGACAAATAAAAATCTGGCCTAATGTAAGCAATCAATTCTTCTATCAGAAACATAACTAAATAATGTTTCAATTCCAAAGCATGATTAAAAGGCATCAAATTTCCTGAATGAAGTTGCAAATAAAACATATGGATACAGATTAGTTTTCAATATTCCTTGGATAATGAAAATTTCATAATGCATTTTTACCTGTAACAATAATTCACTTTATTAAAATAGCAGAAACAGTTCTAGATTTCATGACTGATAAACATGATTTTATTTCTAAACTAACAGTCATATATACTGAATAAAAATTACTAAATACACATATAACTCCATTTTTGTCTTGGTGTATTCAAGGTGGCTCACTACAATCAAAGCATGTTGCAAGTACAACAATATTTAATTTACATAATCTACAGACAAAAAACAACATTACCCTAAAGCTGGAAAAATACATAGCAGGAGGCCCAAGTAGGCATGATATTGCTTACCTGGTTTACATTTAACTTAACATTTGGTCATTTCACTAGTATTTCACAACCTATGTAAACCATCTTCAAAACTCTGAATCATGTTAATTTCATCTATTATACTGTATTCATATGAGAATTCTTTCTAAAGATAAAGGCATAAATAAATAGTCTTTTGCTCATAACTGATATCATTGAAGATCTTGATAATATAAACCCACATATGAAGTTTTATCAAAACTGGATGAGATATATGTATACAGTCTCTAGACCTAGAGAGATAACAAGTTTAGCCAATCTGATAAACAGAACATTTTATAACAACAAAACCATTTTTCAAAACAGACTGATCAATGCAATTTGATGCTGCCACATTGTTTGATACAGTACACAGTACAGTCAGCCTAGAGTACATGTTCAACCTTAAAATGTCACATTAAGAACTAAATGTTACATTGTTGTGATTTTCATGTGAAATAGGATTACTGGATGCAAAAATTCCCACATTTAATGATATGCTTTGTGGCCTGATATTTGCAGTATTTGTTTTGGAACAATAAATTGTACAGAAGACATAAAACAAATTTATATTTGAGTCAGATTTGCATTTCATATATACTGCATAAAGATGTGGCTGGATAAAGTTCTGTTAGTTAGAAGATCCATTTATGTCCAGATTCTTCTGTGAACACAGGTGAGTTTATTTGCTTCTTTAAGTTAACATTTAGACTACGCTGGTATATACAGTGGATTCTATATGTATGTTACAGATATACCATCCCCACTCCCTGCCATGTATTATCAAATAAGCAATACCCTTAGTTTTACTTCTTATTGTTGTTCATGCTTTGTAGTTTTATGCCATTTTTCTTATGATGATATTGCTAAACATGACATAACAAATCCCCGTGGGGGTAAGATATCCATATTCAGATAGCCAATATAATATTTCCTCAATTTCCTTTTACAAGTAAACAAATGGCTGCCAAAAAATGTTCATTCAAATCAAAACATTCCAGAATGCAGGGTTAAAAATGTTTTCCCACCATCCCAGCCAATTAGAAAAGAAAAAACTGCATAATAATTTCACAGGCTTATCTTGACCAATCAGAATCACATAAAGTGATATGTTCACACATATAATATCAAAAATATAAAACTGCACACTGTAGATGAAGTGTGCCAACTATGTGATAATATTTAATATGTGTGATCAAAAATGATAGAAATATAGTTGATGGAATGATGATAAGCTCAGCCAATAAGATGCAGAATAACATTGTTAATATACATGGATCATGCACTTGCATGAATCATGCTCATAAATATACTCACATGGAGCATGCTCATAAATATACTCATATGGAGCATGCTCATAAATGTACTCATCCAAGATGTTAATGATTTAAACCTATTTACTAAGCATCAAGAGTCAAAACAAAGTTTAGCCAATCAGATCCTAGATCATCTCATTAGCTGCATTGACCTTGCTCATTATCCAACTTGATGTAAATCTTCATGATATTGCAAATTTGATCAGTGGTAACAAGCTCAGTCAATCTAATGTGAGACCATCTCAATATCTTTGGATCGTGATCATTATTTACATTTTCAGAGATCTGGAGAACATATACTGCCACTCTGATCAAATTTGGATCAGAAATATGGCTTTTATACTGGTAACAAGCTCAACCAATCAGATGCAAAATTATACCATTAATACAAATGGACCAAAGTCATTATTGACTGCATCCAACATTTTGTTGATAAGCCCACATTTCAAGTTTAGTCAAAACTAGATCAGAAATATGTTTCAGAGTGATAACAAGCTCAGCCAATCAGATGTATGATCACCTATTTTATTATGCAAGTAGCTTGCACATTAATGAACTTGTCTAAGCTCTTGATGATGTAAGTATACATTCAAAGTTTGATCCTAATCTGATCAAACTTCATTAATATACACTGATCTCTAATTATAAAATGCATTCAGTATCTTGATGATATAGGACCCCATTTCAAGTTTGCTCAAAACTGATTCAGAAATATGGGCTTCAGAATAATAAGCTTAGCCAAAATCAGATGTAAGATCCTCCTTTTCATTATGCATGCATCTCACTCATTATGGAACTTGAGGATATAAGCAAGTCTGGATCTGAAATATAGCCTCCAGAAATGTAACATGCTCAGCCAATCAAATTAAAGCTCATTATTACTATGACTGTATCTCACTCATTATTAAACTCATCCAAGATCTTATTGGCTTAAGCATACATTTCAAGTTTGATCAAAATTTGATGATATTGCCTCCAGAATGTTAACATGCAACTGTTGACAGATGGCTGATAGATGACTAATGCAGTGCCATAGCATTAGCTCACTTGTCCTTATGGCCAGTTGAGCAAAGAATCATATTTAACAAGAAATTGACAGCAAAGTTAACAAAGTTGTGTAAGCATATATTTCAAGTCTGATCGAAATCAGATATAAAAAAATATGCCCTCCTCCCAAGTGGTACCATGACAGGAAGATGACTGATGTGGAGCCATGCCATAAACTTCATAAGTTTGAAAGCAAAATGTAACTGTAATGTCAATAAGATGTCAGGCATCATAAACATGAATCTATGAATAATTTTCTGCTAAAACAATTTAACTTAAAATATATTAAAATGAGAAATGTTTACATGAGGCAGTATGGACTAATAAATTATTTGTGCAAGTTTTGGAAATCTCTATAATACAGGGACAAGTCAACATCATTCATTTGAATAATTCAGTGTTCAGGAAAGGACCAGGTATTAGCAAGCACCTAACCACAAACAGGGTAGACATAAATCTGCCAGAACATAAATAAAAAAACAACCTTGTTGATTTCTAATGATCTGTTTCATTACCTGTATGTGTATCAAAGTCTTCAATGTTCACCATGGGGCTGTGCACATTATATGCTCGTAAATACCATACAGTGATTATTAACTTAAATCAGATATAATAACTTGCTAAATACATCTCTGCTCAACATTCCACTTAAATTTCCAATAAATAATAAATGACTAACACCAGTGTGTACCAAGTAATTTATAAATAAAAAAAAATTATTTGAATATTTTGTAGGAGAGTTCCCACATTTGAGATTGAATGTGCACATTTGATCAAACTGTTGGACCTTTTCTCCAAAACTCAGGACAGAAATGCATAAGCAGATGTGCATTAAAACTGAAAAATTAATTGACATAAATACTGGATATATAATATCTCCAAGTCTGTTGTTAGTTTCAAATTGTACATGTTTCCTCTTACATGCCTCACTTTAAAAAAATGTACATTATAGATATTAAATACAATACAATTCATGTAGCATGTGTGGCATGTTTCTTTCTTAACAAAAATTTGTTTTGTACAATCACAAAGACGTTCACAGTTAAAATATTTTGTTAAACTCAGAGTACCATCCCTTCTCCAATCCAGGATAAGATGACAGTCACTGTCTTCAGCTATGTAAAATGCTTGCTCAACTTAAAAAACAGCCAAGCTCTAGATATACTGCAATACCAAGTACTACCAGATCAGGGTCAATTCTGTTCACTTAAAAACACAAAATACTGAAGCTGGTCTGTATGTCAAACTCCAGAACGTTATGATGTGCCCACACACAATGACTCAGTGGCAAACTGATCAAACCAAAACAATGACCACATGAAAAACATCAACACTGAAATTATTCTAGGGCATAGAAATAGAGACACAGACACGAAATGGACCTGTGCTGAGCATCTGAAAAGGCAGGCTTGAAAAAAAACTAGAATACTATAAGCCCAGATTTGATGGCATAATATGCAATGATGATCTGTACAGTATTCCCTAACTATAGGGTACTTCAATATAACATGGTCCCTGATTTAACATGGATATGGTGATGCATGCAATCAAATTAGGTAATAGTAAATTCAAATATCATGCACCCTTGTATAATGTAGCCTTACCTACTATGTGCTCACTTCTTTTTCCATTAATTTTTTATTTGTCAGAATTGTGCAGTATTTTTCCATATTGCACTGCTTCATATCGCATGATATGCATCTATAATTAGTATCATATGTTAGAAACTTTTTTTTATTGCAAACAAACCTTGTATGCTCATATAGCAGATGCCTGGCATTTTTTTGGTACAAGACCATAAGCCTCAGAGACAAGATGAAGTCTTACTTCCACTCATGAAATGAGCTGTCAGCTTCATTGCAATTTTCCGTTTTACTTTTTCGACTATGTATGATTTGTAGTAGCAATGTAAGTCATATAGGTTGTGTCAATAGCTGGGGTCAGATAAACAAAGTCCCTCCATTTTCAGATCAACTGGAAAAGATGTTTCAATGTCCATTCATTCACAAAATTACTCTAACTTTTGATTTAATGTAGACCATAACAAAAATTATTTTTTAAATGACTCATCACTGGGCATTGCTGTGCATGCATAAATACTGTTACTGTATATTTACTTTATAGTCCAGCATAAATTTAATACCTTGTTTCTTTTCGTGTGTTCTTTTATTATTCAGCCTTATGGAGAAAAGCAAAATGAGCATATAATAAAATGTTTACTTCATTTGTGTGGAATAAAATGAACTTGCTTTCTTCTGATTAATACTGTACTTGTAACGTAAATTCATATTTTCCCATACAAATGCAGTAAGCTATAAATACAAGATGGTGAACTTTCGTGACTTTTATGAGGAATATACTGAGGAACCAGTGTACTCTGTATAACATACTCCAGAATTTGGAATCCTAAAATATTTCATGGCTCCTGCAAACAGTGTTATAGTTAAGGATCACTGTATAATTATGCTGTTTGCAGTTTTGGTGTGCAACATAAACTGACAAATAGGCACGTAAAATAATAAGTGATGTGAGAATTAGAATGTAAAACTTCACATTGTTTTTTATCTTTTAGATAATTTCTTTTCCTGTAAAGGAGAAATTTATTTATAAACCAATGATTTTAATTTCATAAATAAACTTATAGAGTTTAGTCTTACTGACCTAACTTCAATTACAGTAGAGCCCGTCTTGAACGACCATGACTTTTATAAAAAAAATTGTCTCTTAAGACAGATGGTCTCTCATTACAGGTCATTGAGAATGTAGTCTCTCAAAGCAGGTAGTTTCACTTAGCAGTGTTCCTTCAAGACAGGTTTTGCTGTTTGACAATAAACAAATTGGACAAACCTGAATGTCAATTCACACAACTTTTTGACAGATAAGGAAAAGCTCCGATTCATGTCATCATTTGGATTAATTTAGAAAATAAGTTTTGATTTTCAAAGGTATACTCTGTATCACAAATGTGGTTTCAAGCAAAAAAGGAATCTACACCTTAGCAGCATGTGATTGTGAGATTGTAGAAACAACAATGATGTAAAATTGCAGTAACAAATGTGACTGCAGAAATCAGTGAAATGGATGTCTTGTTCATCAGAATATTCATCTTCCATTGACTTCATTCAAAATGCACACTTCCAGCTGAATAAAGGTTAAGGATCACTAAAACTTGCACATATTAATATATATATATATATATATATATATATATATATATATATATATATATATATATATATATATATATATAAAACAACAAGAACCACTCGAAGAAACTATCAGACTACAGATGAGACCATGTCTTCCCTTTAACTGTGGAGTGTTGAAACTATTTCTAATATTCTTCAGCAATAGCATCAATTTCAAATGGTGATATACTAAATGTTAGATTGGCACCGTTTTCATATAGGACAAGGCAAACATCATTATTAGTCTTGGTCATAAAGAACTTCTTGTTGTGACAACATTTCTAAGACAGTCAACATGGCAGCCTTATTGGATATAGAACTGGTGCTATTTTCATTTAGGATCTATATTGTAAGATGTCTAATTGGAAAGGAATAGAGATAACATTATTTATTAAGATATGATTTTCCATTCATGAGTATTGAAGATGACTGCAGTTGTAGCCATACTAGAAGTCAGCTCATCACCATTTTCATTTAAGACCAACTAGATACCATTAGAGGTCTTCTGGTGAAACCCTAATGTCAAAAACACTTTTTGTTCTAGTCGAGTTGTGATAAGATGATTTTTTTAGGTAGCTACCATGATGGATATCAATTGGTCTAATTTCATTTAGGCATCACAAATCTTTAGTAAACACACCATGCTGACCTGACCATTCAATAAAGAGTAACAATAACAAGATTTTCATGATGGTTGCTATGGTGACCATATTGGATGTCAGATCAGCACCATTTTTATTTAGCACCAAATAGCGATCTTAAGAAGTAATTTAGTATCTATGTGTTTATCATTTCTTATATTATTCTGCTCCTAAGCTGAATGTAAATATTCTAAACTATGCTGTCCTCATTGCACATATGACTACGCTACAGTTTTCATTCTTTCTTTAAAACACTGGTGGCAGTGTCTTCCAAGTTGAACCTGAGTACACTAGCCATTAATGCTTGCATATGATCATCTGACTCAGAGTGTCATGAAAGAGTTAACATCCTAAAATTCAAACAGCTGATTTCTGAAGTAAACAGGTTACTGTTCCCACATTAGGAAATATCACAGAACATACATTCTTGGGATTGTGTCATAACCATCTGAACTCTGATACCCAAGAAATCTAAACCTTTCCTCTACAATTTGGTTTCTTTCTAGTGGTACATCGAACTTAGCATGTTACACTGCTGTTGAAATATCATCTTCCATAGAGCAAGAAATTCAAAACCTTTCTTCTTCACCCCTTCACTTTTCTCCTTTCTATGACTACTGGCTTAATGCTGAACACATATCAACCAATCCTGGGGTACAAAGTACTGATTGCTTATGATAAAAGTACTGATTGCTTATGACAAAAGTACTGATTTTCAGAGACAAATACAGTTTTAAAATATTAATGCATAAGTAACATTTTACAACATCTACAACTACCTGTAAAGATGGACAGTACCTTCCTTGATTATATAATATCAAAGATCCACGTGTTGCACTCTTACACCTTCTGAATGGGCACTTTGTTCCATTTGGGCATTCAGGCAAAGGCTGTTTATATCAGCCTTTTCCACACCACATTTCATTTTCTTTTTTTAATTATTATCGATTCCAATGTACCATCCTTCATTGATGATCTGAATTCTGTGTGATTTTCTTACTGAATTGTTTTCATTTTTACACACAGGTGATCTGCTGCAATTTTACTGTCTGGAAGGCATGTGTGAAATAATGTGCTAGCAACACCAGTAACTGTAAGATGAAGGTTAATTTCTAAAAGAAATTTAGTAAACCGAATTTTGATTGAATTATATTGGGGTTATCTCTGGGTTTTTAATATAATGTATGTTTAGACTTAGTTGTATATGATTAAGAAGCAAGCTGATGTTTATTAGCTTTTTCTTGCTCTTGTATGTCATAGCTGAGACTGAAAATACCAGGCTGATATTAACATTCATTCAACAAGGAGTAGTGATAATAAGATTTTCATAATGGCCACTGTGGTGGGTCTAAGCTGCACCATTTTCCTCTAGGAAAATTAGATATGATAAAAAGTCATAAAATAAAATCCCCATGTTTATAAGACCATCCACTGAGGAGATGTAGTGATAGCAAGATTTTTAACATATTGGATGTGCAAGCAACACATTTTTCATTTAGGACCATCTTTAAATCATACAAAGTCTGCTGGAAAAAACCCCCATGGCAATATTACTACTCATTCTTGAGGAGTAACGATAACAAGATTTTAAAGATTGCAAATATGATAGATTTCTTAGATATTGGATCAGCACAATTTTCATTTTAGATCAACTAGAGATCATTATACATCTGGTGAAAATATTGTGTCAATTATGATTTCCAATCAGGAGGATTAGTGATAACAAGATTTTCAAGATGGCTGCTGTGGTGGCTATATTGGACATTTTTATTTAGGACCAACAGGACATCATACAAAGTCTTCATATGAAAGTCACGATTTGATAATAACATCTATTCAGTAGGAAGAAGATTTTCAAGCTGACCACTGTGACAGCCATATTGGTGGTCCAGAAGTCAACATTTTCCAGTGAGATTAAGTAGATCATGGGATAAATGTGTGTTCAAATCCTTCAATGGCAATCCTGCAAATAGTTTAGAAGTTTGAATAGCAAACAGTGCTATCAGATGGGCCAACTACAGACTGATGATAGATAACAGACCATCTCATCAACACTATCAGATAGGCCAACTACAGACTGATGATAGATAACAGACCATCTCATCAACACTATCAGATGGGCCAACTACAGACTGATGATAGAAAAAAGACCATCTCATCAACACTATCAGATGGGTCAACTACAGACTGATGGCAGATAAAAGACCATCTCATCAACACTATCAGATGGGTCAACTACAGACTGATGATAGATAAGAGACCATCTCATCAACACTATCAGATGGGTCAACTACAGACTGATGATAGATAACAGACCATCTCATCAACACTATCAGATGGATCATCTACAGACTGATGGCAGATAAAAGACCATCTCATCAACACTATCAGATGGGTCAACTACAGACTGATGATAGATAAAAGACCATCTCATCAACACTATCAGATGGGTCAACTACAGACTGATGGCAGATAAAAGACCATCTCATCAACACTATCAGATGGGTCAACTACAGACTGATGATAGATAAGAGACCATCTCATCAACACTATCAGATAGATCAACTGCAGACTGATGACAGATAAAAGACCATCTCATCAACACTATCAGATGGGCAACCACAGACTGATGACAGTCAAAAAGACCATCTCATCAACACTATTAGATGGGTCAACTACAGACTGATGATAGATAACAGACCATCTCATCAACACTATCAGATGGGTCAACTACAGACTGATGATAGATAACAGACCATCTCATCAACACTATCAGATGGGTCAACTACAGACTGATGATAGATAACAGACCATCTCATCAACACTATTAGATGGGTCAACTACAGACTGATGATAGATAACAGACCATCTCATCAACACTATCAGATAGATCAACTGCAGACTGATGACAGATAAAAGACCATCTCATCAACACTATCAGATGGGCCAACTACAGACTGATGATAGATAACAGACCATCTCATCAACACTATTAGATAGGTCAACTACAGACTAATGATAGATAAGAGACCATCTCATCAACACTATCAGATGGGTCAACTACAGACTGATGATAGATAACAGACCATCTCATCAACACTATCAGATGGGTCAACTACAGACTGATGATAGATAAGAGACCATCCCATAAACACTATCAGATGGGCCAACTACAGACTGATGACAGTCAAAAGACCATCTCATCAACACTATTAGATGGGCCAACTACAGACTGATGATAGATAAGAGACCATCTCATCAACACTATCAGATGGGTCAACTACAGACTGATGATATATAAGAGACCATCTCATAAACACTATCAGATGGGCCAACTACAGACTGATGACAGTCAAAAGACCATCTCATCAAATCAACACTATTAGATGGGCCAACTACAGACTAATGATAGATAAGAGACCATCTCATCAACACTATCAGATGGGCCAACTACAGACTGATGATAGATAACAGACCATCTCATCAACACTATCAGATGGGTCAACTACAGACTGATGATTGATAACAGACCATCTCATAAACACTATCAGATGGGTCAACTGCAGACTGATGACAGATAAAAGACCATCTCATCAACACTATCAGATGGGTCAACTGCAGACTGATGACAGATAAAAGACTATTTCATAACCATTTCTGGTTGATGACCAGTAGAGCTAATATAATAAATCTATATATTAAAAATGGTATGGAAGCTGTATTGCTCATTTTTTATAAGATGTGATAGGGTCCAATTAAAGGATACAACTCTAAGCCCCCTTTCCACTGGATCCACAAGCAACAGTCCTCTGGGTACATATACTGTGTGGTTTTGATCTTCAATGTACCGTTTGATTTTCTTCAGCATCTGTCAAATCATTCATATTTTAGTAAGAATCAAAATTAAATATGTTTCATAGCAGTTAAAAACTTTATAAGGACCTCCATTTAATCAGACTTTGTTTATGAAATTAACTTTGCTTTTTGAAACTTAAAAATCATCTTAAATTTAAGACTGGTTAACAAATTTCTCTGAAGACTGCATACATGAACTCATTTTGATTAAACTTTTTATAATATAAAAAATAATCTAAAAGTTTATTCCTATTTTTTCGTTATGTTAAATAGTAAACACATAAAAAAATGGAATCACGTGGAATCCAAGTTTATTTTTTAAAAAAAGGAAGGAATTATCAAAACTCTATTATTCTAAGAGCATACATCTACAATATGCTAAAACATGCTTCATTAGTAAAGATACATGCCTGAATCTAAGACCTACAATTCTGTCTGATTGTGAACATGTGTATGCATGTGTGTGCTTGGGACAATGTCCAAAAGGTAAGGAGTATTGGTGTTAGGATCTAGGTAAAAAAAAAATCAATGCCACTGGATAAAAATGATAAATAAAAATTGGATAAAAGCAACTAGAATTATTAGGATCAATTTATGAATATAGATAAAGAATTGACACCAAAAGTAACTATGTGGACTTCTGAAACATGGCTTGGATGAGTTTACTTACAATTTCGTAATGTGTGTTCATACAGATGTAAGAGAGATACGCTGTCATACAGGCAAAGCAGCTTTCACAGTATGTTCTGCTATTCAGTGACTCTGCCTCAGAATACATATCATTTAATTTTCGTATTGTGGTTATGAAATTCTCAAATTCAATCTGAAAGAAACCCATTAAACATTAGTGTAGCCTTCAAAGAGATGAAAAATCTCAAGAACAAATGTTAAAAGCATTTATTAAAAAGTTTTGTTGGGACTTAAAGAGAAACTGAGAGAACAAAGAATACAATATTGGAACATTACACACAAGACTGATGTTTACTAATCTTAACATAAGTAGTAGTACGGCATGGGTGAATCTGGATATTACTGACCAATGTGCCTCAATGAGCTTGACTTTTGGCCACTGTATTTAGTCTTAACTAAACTTACTGTGCAATAAGCATTATTTTTTTGGGACTTGAATTAAAATTTTCGACTCTAGATCCACAAGAATTGTATTTATTACCTTCAGTGTGAGCCATCAACAAAGTTTGGTTGAGTACTTTATTATTCATAAACAAAAATTTTATTCTGCAAAAGACATTTTCTATGAGCCACAATGATCTAAAAAAAATGGACATTTGACCTCAAAATGACATGGTTTAATTTTAAAATATTCAAGTCATCCAAGATCTTTGGTTAAGGAACATGGTCAAGAACTGAAATTTATGTGCTGAACCCATTTTACATTTTAGTCAGTGTCCTTTGACACTTTGAAATTAAGAGGCACACTCCTTAGCCGAAGTCCATGCCATCCACAATGTTAGGTCTATCTCTATTATGTAGGACTAATGTTATTAGACAGAAACCATGTTTCCTCTTTCAGTAGCAATGACATTAACATCCTACTTCAAAACTGATAGGCTTTTCTCATGTCCCAGTGCAAGTTAGCCACAAAAATTCAGAACTGGCATCTAATGCAAAACTAATTTACTGTGTTGAAACCATTTTTTTCTTTCAGTCAGTAACCTTAATTTTTTTACTTCAAAATCAAATAGCTTCTTTCTTAACCTAAATCTCAATCACCTTAAATGTTGGATTAGGTCTATGATGTTAAGTCACAATGGTTTTGGCCTTTTCAGCCCCATTTCAACAGGCTCTTTCCATACAAGTGCAAGGTTTCCACAAAGTTATGTATAACTCATATCTCCTGGAAATTCTTTTCAATTTACATGAAAAATATTTTAAATTTACTTTGTAATGCATTCCAATACATTTGTTTCTTGAGATTGTCTTTTAACCAGATACTTAAGTGTACAAAAATGTTTTTGATTGGCTATTTCAGACATGGATATTCATAGGGGTGAAAACTGCATTTATGTTTTTTCTTTTTTAATATTCAACTTTGATTTTCCATGTTCTGGCCCATATTACTCCAAATTTGAAACTTATCCTAGTATGCTTTGTCATAAGAAAAGTTGAACAAAATATAAAAAAATATGGTTTTTTTTACTAAAACTCTGAATCATTGAGAAATGAAAACAATTCTGGAATAGTCTATACTTCTGGACTTTTGACAGACCATTTAGGATTATTTGGGATTTAATTCACAATACTGTGTCTTTGAATTTTCATTTTGTATTCTATGGAAAAAAATAATTATTTGATGATTTGACAAAATTCATTGATTTTATTTAGCTTAACTCTGAGACCTTTAACATTATACAACAGTGACATAATATACAGATGTTTTCATGTACATGTGATGATTGTTGTTACCAGTTGGAATAACATTAATAATCTTTTACATACTGGACATTTTGAAAATGCATGCAATTTTGCAGAATAATGAACAACTTCATTAGAAAAAGCACATCATTAACAATTATTACTGACGTGATTGTAAAACCCGGATTCAGTTACTATAAACAACCCAGTTTTCTCCCTCCCTGTAGTCATCTCGATGTCTACTGGATTTCTGGGATGTCCCTCAGTAACTCACACTCTTGAATATAGTGAGGTCTATGGTCTATATTCGAGGACCCTGCTGTGAGTTATCACAGGAGAGGTGTGTACACACACACACACACATACAATGAGAGACGGAGACAGACAGAGAAGTCTCTAAAATTCAGCATGAAACTAATTCCAGGATGCATATTTGAAAGTCCTTGACATAGAGAACTGACTAACCATATCAGTGTACATTTTAATCTAGCAGTTTTCCTTCCAACAGAAAAGCAGTGTTTCCCTGAGTTGTGCATTAGATAACTCCAAATTATTTAATATGACCTCCAGTTTGATACCCTAGCTTGATAGACTTAGCTAAACCCCAGTTCTGACACCAAGGGGAGTCATAAAAACTGCCGAAGTTAAAATTGAAGGAGCTATGTAATAAGGACAGCTCCCATAAATCTACATCCTGATATATTAAAAATCAAACATACGGTTTTTGATAATTTTAAATTAATCTATAATTGATTCCCATGAGCTAAACTCTCAAGAGTCTAAACAAAATATACAGCGTTGATAAAACAAACTTGCATCAATACAACTGCATCCATGACTTCACCCTAACATATGCGACACACTGACCTACTGAGGGACTTTACAGTGAGAGACAACTATAAATTCATTTCAACATCAACAGTATTTAACTCTACACATGGTTTATAAACCCCAAACTGTAAAACATATTTCCTTCATATTTTCAATGAAGCTTACCTTTCCTTCCAATTCCTGTGGGAATTTTTCCTGAAAGTGTACAGTGGTGCCTTCGGAGTAGTCTCTCTGAATAAATACCTTGGCACAATGGTTCACTGGTATTCGGCTTAAGTCATCCATTTTTCGATCTGAAAATATAAAACAGATCATGTTCACATAAAAATAAGAGCTTAAACCATTTTCAAGGATTATACAAGGCAAGATACACACACACAATCAACAGGTCCAAATTGGCTTGTTATCGCTCAACAGATTACTTAAATAATATCAACTTGTAAAAACTGTTACTTCCAGACCACTTGGATCTGTCCCAAATTCATAACTTGGAAACTGCTCATATTCCCACCAGTAAATATTTACAATTTGCTGGCATTATTTACCCATACATTTTTTTATGGATTCCAGGGTCTGTCCTTACCTGTATTGGGTCCCACTCCTAAGGTTAAAAGTTCAAAACTCTCTATTATCAATCAATTTAGCCGTGCGGATCATATGCTATATAACCATATATCTATATCAGGGTTAAAAAAACTAAAAAAAAAAGGATGAAAAAAATGAAATTAAGAAACTATTTATCTGAATACCTTAATGTATTTAAGAAATCTGACACTAATGCTTGATTCAAGAAAGTAAGTTTATGTTAGTGAAAAATCATACTTAGGAGCAGACGTTTTCAAGATAATATGTGAGCTATGGAAAATTGCAAAGAACAGTCACAAATATCAGTTTCCCAACAATATGCCTCTTCAGAAGGAAGCACAAAGAAATATTCATACACAGATAAGGAATAGAATGTGCACAGAAATAATTAACAGATTAAAGATTTTGTTTCAGTCGACTTCTAAAAAAGTGGAGCAGGGAGAAACAGAGACAGATATAGAAGTGTTAGGTAAATATCGAACTATAAACGTTTCCTCCACCTTTTCTACTCTTCCCTTTTGTCGGTGATAAAGGATGGAATTCACGTCAGATAAAATCCTGCAGAAACTCTCTTTAAATTGTACATGGAAAACAAATTTGGAATTTTTCTTTTTATTCAGATATTTAAGAAGTGAATGAAGGTGATGATGGAATAAGTAAAATTAGCACAGAATCAGCAGATGAACTGATTTTAAACCACTCAAGTTTATCACCTTGTGTAAAAAATTTTAAAAAATATATAATAGGTCTGTATGTTGTTGTTTTGTTGCCATCAATAAGAATTGCATGAAAATATATGATTCTTATATATCTATTATACGAACACTGGAAATACAACCAGTATGTCATCATACATAAAGGGAAACCACCCACCTTCCAAAGATGGAAAGAACATCATGTTAATATATGTATCAATATGTATCATACAGCAGTCTGTATTTAATAAAATGTATTGATACATGGCACAGGTGTATCTTTTTCACTCCTACTAACTTGTACTCAAATTATGCTCCCTAATTTTATCTAATTTTATCTACCCATAATGAGCGGTCTAAAGTTATGCTCTTGTTTTTTAGTAATAACAAATGATTTAGCTTCAAAACAATTTCAAAAATATTAATGAAATATTTGTAAATTTGTCATGTGAATATGATTTTTAATGTAGCTTTAACAATATTTCAGTCATATCGCTACAATGTCTGCAGTGTGGCAATTTATAGTCCTGCCTAGCACTGGTGCATCATGCCACAGATATGTAGTATTCTTCTTGTAATACAAACTGGCACTGAAGTGAAGCAAAAAGATTTAACTCAGAATGACAGAAAGTACTGTGTTTGTGTTGGAGATGATGATGGAAGAAAGATGATGTGTGAAAGTGAAAATTGCGAAAGGTATGGTTTCATACCAATTGTATAAAACTTGAACATTTGTTGAAAGGAAACTGGTATTGTGGCAAGTGCATATGATGAATATATTTACCAAAGCCCACCAGGTCATGCTCTTTGAAGTGCAAATATATCTTATATATTATAATGGAAATAGTTATAATGTTGATGATGTCAAATATATGATAAAGCAGTGTTATGTAAATTAGAAATTGACCAATATTATATATTATCTTTTTGTTACATTATTTACAAATCAATTAATCAATAATATGTGAAATGATGTTTCTGTTGTACCTTTGTAATACTATAAAGAAATCTTAGGAAACAAAATAATGAAATATATCTTCAAACCATAACTTGCGCTTGTAAATTTCTTGTTACACTTACTTGCCATGACTATTTCAACATTCAGCAAATTATAAACATAAAAAGAATAAAACTAGCATTAATATGGTATACTTTATTTGCAAATTTACATGTTACATATGTGTGACAATAACATTTATTGTATATGCAACAATGTGCTCAATAAACTTTGTACTCTTTCACTCAAATGGATCAATAATAAACTCAATGGGAACGATGCCCTAAAAAATTCGGAATTTTCGCAACACAAGACCAATAATATGTCCCACATGAATTCAAAGTAATGCAATTTTTCTAGTTTTCTCAACTTCTAGTGGAAGTAACTGTGTTTTTCCCTATATCACCTGGAAACAGATTGTTGAGATTTTTCTGTTAAACGCTTATCAGAGGTTTTACCTCCCCATCCATCAAAAATAAATGTAAGAACACCTTGAGGGAAAATGCCTACTAGATATTTCACTGTATGGTTATGTTTGTAATTAAAATATGTGTACATTTTGTTCAGAGCACCAGTTGGCTTCTTTGTAAATAGTTAAAAACAGTCTAGTCCAACAACAACTTTCTTGTCCAACTCTTTTTTGAAACACATAGACCTTGTTTCCTTTAAGTGACCTTGATTTGGCCATTGCACTTGAAAGCAAATAGCAATTATGATAAACATAATAAAATGTCGAACATCTACTGCATAATTCATCAGATGCAATCTAAAAACTCAGCATATGAAATAGAACTTTGTTGTTGTTTTGGGGCTTAATGCCATTTTTCAGCACATGATAGGCTATACATGGTGGCCAGTATTAATGGTGGACGAAGAAACCAGGAAATTCGCGGAAAGAACCACCGACCCACGAGAAGCTACTGGCAAACTTTATCACATATCCACATTAGTTGAATCTTAGACTCGGACTCACACAGACAGAGGTAAGATGGCTGTGATCCGTAACAGACAGCACTTTATACCACTCAGCCACACAGGTCCCCGATTCAACATGTTAAATTGAAACTCTTGACATATGACAAATGAATGTAATTCAGAAGATATGATCTAAAAGCTCAACATTGGACACAAAAGTTTCAACCAGTATTGTGTAAATTGTACAGGTAAAATCTAAATACTCAACATATGAAATGGAACTTTCAACATAAACTATATGATCAATACATAAATTAGGAATTCTGGATGTATGACATTGAAATTTCAACCACTGCTGTGTAATTCAAAAGACAATCTAAAACCTCGACATAGAAAATATAACTTTTAACCACTACTGTTAAATTGAACAGATACAATCTAAAATCTTGACCTAGAAAATGGAACTTTATAGACAAGTATTTTTGATACAATTCTGGACATCTGACATTAAAATTTCAACAGCACTGTTGAACTAATTGGACGAGCTTTTGTCCACTATGGCACCTCATAACTCCTAATTATTACATTATGTCAGTCAATTTCAATGTCTAAATCTGGCACTGGACGAAAAAATCAATATCACATGACAGTTCTTTTCTTCAATAAAAAGAATGTTAAGATAAAACTTTATTCATGTAAATTTCATTTTTTATCCACTATAACAATACTATAGTAAAAAAAAATAACAAAATTGTCACCAGTTAGCTTAAATCTCATGAATGATCACTGTGAGTGTTCTGTAATTTTCTCTGCAAACTAAACTGCATCTCCATTTCCACCAAAAAAAACTCTGCTAGTTAACACCTTAGTTCTCTACCATATATGTAAAGTTTTATTACCATGATTAAATTATTTTTAACACTGTTGGTACAGATAAAAGATGTGTAAATTGATTGTTGTATTTTGTGGTCACTTACTCAGCCTTCTGCCTATTTTTCTTACTCTAATGTTTAACAATTTTCACATGATTTAAAATATCTTTTATGCTGCCAACTGAGTCAGGATGCTGGAGTCGCTGCTATAACGTCTATTCACGAATGTAACCTAATAAGCGCGGAACTTTGCATACGAGGTCACAGAAATTCAACGCCTTGAAGATATGCCAATATTTATATATTGGAATTACGGTCGCAGATGATACTTCAAAATAAGGTTATCTTCTATAGTGCTTTTATTATTATTCTACATTTATATTGATTTCTGGTCTCCTTTATGGAAAGTTCATTTTGAGAATGACTCATCCATACCTTCAACGATATAGTTTATACAGATGGATATTTTTCTTAAATCATGGAGCAATCTTAATATCACGTAGTAATCAGGGGTGAGAATATATTAAGCAACACTACAAACACCGGTGATACATGCGGATTTAGAGATCGAAGGCTTTAACAGGAGTCGAATCAAGCCAAATCATCTCCGTTAAATATTCACCTTATCGTGAGAAAAGGATAAACTCAAATCGCATTTTCTCTTGACATTCTTGTAAAATATATTAAGTTTTCTTTAGACAGATAACAGCGTTTTATGAAATATGTGACAATACATGGATTTGTTTCCAAATAACGCAAAACCTACCCATTAATCCAATAGTTTGCCTATCATCCGGGCAACTATGTCAATATAACAGAATCCAAAATGTAAATGTAAAGCATCCTGCTATTGGTTAATATGACCGAGAACAGACGGGTTTTAGACTTATATAATTTATAAAGCCAATATATTACGCATTTATACCAATCGAACTATCGATTGCCCTTCACCAATTCAACATGGCAGCGTCTAGTAAAGTTCTTGGTCGGATAAAAGGTTAAAATTAATTTCTTCGTGTAATGAACTTGTATCTCCAAATTCATTAATTGCATCAATGAGAATACTTAATTTCTTTTTCTTTTTTTTTTGTTTGCAAAACCTGGAGAACCTCGTATGATCTAAGTGATTGAAGTCCATTTTTCATTATTTGTAGTCCGATCCTACCTTCCCGTTTGTTTGTACCCCCTACCAATTTCAATTACTAAAAAGTTTAATGTGATAAAAGGTGCACAGAACTAAGTCAATTGAATCATTGATTTATAATTTCTAACCTGACTGTGACCAGAATGGCAGTGATACTGGCATCCCCTTGCTTATCGGACTTAACATACTAACACGGCGACGTATTCGTACACTATGGGATAGTTTATTTCCATGCGACAACATAATGACATAATTCATACTATTCGGTAACTGTCGGATAATTCCGTAAATTACCATAACGTTGAGTTTGGAATTATATTCCTTTGCACACATGAACATATTAATGAAACCACTTGTTAAAATCACGTGGAAGGTATTTTTTTTTTGTTATTCTTTACCTTAGCTTGATTTGACACCTTAAATATCAATTTATAATTTTTATCCCAGTTGTGGCCGAACGGAAGGGTATGCTTCATGGATGGTAACACAGGGGCTCGTTACAAAGAAAATTATGAGTATCCCTCCATGAATCAAGGGATGGGAGGATGGGCTTACCAGTAACAATGTAACACAAGGGAGACACCAGTCCGCACTTCTAGGTGGTTCCAGTCCTGCTAAGTTATCCTTATTGCATCTGCTAATTTCCTACTTGAGCCAGTCGTAATCAAGAATAGTTCAGTTTTCAAAATAGCTTGACATCCTTCATTCTGTTTGTGACATTTTGTTGAAAATGCAATAATTGTTTGCTGATTTTGATGTATGGACAAGTATTTGCACTGGCAGTGCTATTTGCATTCGGATAATCTTGGATTTCACCATTGACCAAAAGGTAAGATCCAAACAACTGCAGACTCAAGGTTGTTTTCTTTTGAAGTTCAGCAAGACTATTTTTTCCAGTTGATTGTACTTATGTAAATTCCTCCCTTCAGAGGTGGTTGATTTTAGCTGGTCAGGTAGCATAAATATTTTGGTTAAAAAATGGCACATAGTACTAAAGCCAGACATCAGCATAAGTGGATTATGGTACAACAACAACATATTAGGGTGGTGTATCAATATGAACTAAAGATTTGTTTATGTAACAATAGATTCCAGTGAAATTTTATTTATAAGTTTGTGGCTTCCTGTCATGGTGCCTTTGAATTTCTCCACTTCAACCTCAAGACTGTATATTCAGTTTTTAACAGCTAAAAATGTTGTTGCCAGATAGTATATTTTGTGGCCAGTAAGGAAATAAAATTGCAGTTTGTGATAGTGGTAAAGCCCACCTTAATCTCTGGTCTACTCAAGTGCAATTGCCAGTTGTAAAGAATATCTGTTTTTAACATATATGTCCATCTGGCAATACAGTCTGGATTGAAATTGAAGTAAAAAGAAAACTTTGTCTCAGAAGAAGCTATTAATAATCACCCTTGTTTTCTGAGTTAACTGCAAATAATTTCTCAGAGTAACTTTACTTGCTTAATCTAAGAGTAGTTTTCCATTACAATATCATTTCTGTTCATAATTACTGGACTATTCATCTTCTCACTGTCATGATTCCTAGTCAGTTGCTTGCATTTTTGTGATGTTTCTTTAAGTGTATTTGGATTTTATTAGAGTATAAATTGTCTACCATCACAAAATGTGGTATATTGTATGTATTTTAGTAAATCCCTTTGGGGTGCAATACTGAGAGTAGAAAAGTCTGCATGGTATCAAAACTGGGGTTCTGGCTTAGAAAGAAACTTTGGTATCAAACCTGGGGGTGAAATAAAAAATTTGTGGGTCTCTGAAGCACAAATGATGTTAAAGGAAAACAATACATTTGTATCCTTCTTGACTTTTGCTTACTTGGTAATATTGTATATCTTATTCTGATTTCTGTCAAACAGCTAAAATTGCTTGATATCTATTTTTTTTTTCTTCCTTTTGTCAGTTGTGATTTGCAATATTCCATTAAAATAATACCAGGGCTCGAAATTAGCGGCAGTCCATTAGCTTGAGGCTACTAGATTTCCTGTTAGACTAGTAATTTTCATAATGTTTAAAGTCTGGTGGGCTAATAAGTTTTGGTTATCAACAGTCAGCATTTGTTTACGCCATTCCCTAATAAAGACTTGAGTTCAGCAGATGTTCTGTAGAATCAAAGCATTGACCTTTGTAAACAGTCATAAAATATTAGTATGAGAAGAATGAAGTCAATATCTGTCTCGGAAAGATGTTTTTGTAACAAAAAGCCATCCGTTTTTTTTGTGCATTTCACTGAACAGCGCCATTTTTGGTTCAGTCATTCACATTTGAAGTTTGGTAATTGATTCTAAAAAAAAATCTGATAATGAATTAAATTAAAAATGACATGGTATTACACATTATTTACTCGACCACAGTACTATAATAAACTACAAAGCGATATACCATATAAAAAAACAACAAAAACTATTCAAAGAAATAAAGTTTGCATGTTTGTTTAAGGTTCTGTTTTGGTGGGTTTTTTTTTTTTGCTCCAACAGTCACAAAAAGTAAACTATGTATTTTACATTTGCATTGAAATAATTAGAAGAATTAGATCAATTTATTCAAATTTCTTTATTGACACATCCTTTCCATACAGCTGATTTTTTATGATGATAAGAATAGATTTATATATTTTTTTTTCCTTTTCAAGAAAGAACAAATAGTTAAATACACATGGAGATATCCAAGCAGAATGCTGTACATTTGTTGGGAATTAAAATCTCTGAGTATGGGCATCTAAAATTTGAAACTTTTCCACATTAATAATTTCAACAATACATTGAGGTCTGATTAATTAAGGCACAATTACCAAACTTTCGCTATTAATGATGAGACCTTAATTGGAGCTGTTAAATACAGTGTGCCGAGTCAGATGGCTTCATTTTATGGGAACAGACCTTTTCTAAGCTGAAACTAACATCTTTTGATACAAATATTTTAAAACAGTGTTTACAATATCCACTGCTTTGATCCTGCAGATAAACTGCTTGAGGCAAGTGTTTATTAAGGAAAGGCTATTTAATTGGGGGGGGGCCAAGGCACATGTTTTGATATATGTTTTCTTGCTCCAACTTTCTTATATAAAGGCTGCTGTGACATTTTCTTTAAATAATTCACGTCAGCTATTATATAGTGTAACATCTTATATTTCAAAATGATTGATTGATTGATTGATTGATTAATTTAATTTTAACGGCACACCAGCACTTTTAGACTATTTAGCACCATACAGTAGGTCATATGTGTAAAAAAAAAGGTTCAATATCGACCAGCTATATAGTAAAAAATCCATAGTAGTTAAATATAAAATGGTAAATGTTGATAACAGTTAAAGATGTTGGTTCCCGATCAATGGGAAATGTAAATGATGTATCTTGATGAAAAGATGTAAAAAATTAGTTTGGGTAAGGTCATACAAGTTAGTTTAAAATAAAGATTTACTTCCTTTAGGAAATCTAAAATACTAGTGATTTGAATAGTATCAAAAAGTTCCTGCATGTTGTGTACATTATAGTATTTATCACACGTAGGTTGCAGGTTGGAACACGTGGTCAGAAAGTGTTTAACAGTAAATGGTACATTGCAAGGAACGCACTCTGGTGGATCTTCACCTTTTAGTATGTGTGAGTGGGTAACGTATGTATGACCGATTCTGATTCTTGCAATGACAACCTCCTCCCTACGAATAGTTCTGTAGGAAGGAGTCCATTCTCCCAAGATTGGTTTGATGGCATGAAGTTATTGATTGCATTATCCCATGATACCTGCCACTTTTGATGTAGATACTTTTTGATACAAGGTTTAAAATCAGAATATGGTAATTTAAAATCCGATGGTTCTAAAGATAGGGCCATCTTAGCAGCCTGGTCTGCTTCTTCGTTACCTCTAATGCCAATATGGCTGGGTAGCCAACAGTATACTATATTGCATGAGGCACTAAGCTCAGAGTTTTTGACCAGAACATTCACCAATAGTGGATTATCTAGTTTGATATTGTGTAGCGCCTAAAGCACTGATATTTCAAAATGAGACACAAAGTTATAAGACAGACAATATGTGGCATTTTATAGGTGTTCAGCCTCCACCAGAAAATAACAAAAAGAGAAGAATGATTCTTATGATAGGGAAGAGCATAATCAAATGTTTCAGGAGACATGGGCAAAAGACAGGAAATGGCTGAATTATGAAGAAGAAAAAAATGTTATGCGATGTAACTAGTGTATGGAATTCGCAAAAATCAGAGTTAACATCCAGTTTTGTTGCTGGATGCTCGAACTTTAAAACTAAATCAGTAAATGTGCATGAACCCTCTGGGCAACACAAAAAGAGTTCAGAGAGAAAAGCAACTATGCAGATACCACCAGAAGAATCGACTACTGGTAAGATCTTGGAAAGTTTAGATCAGAATATATTTGAATGGCTTGGTAATTTGTTTAGAAATGCACATGTTATCTTAAAGAACCTAAGACCCTCCACTGATTTTGTTTAGATATGTGAGTTGGGTGAGATGAAAGGAGTTGATGTTGGAGTGGCATACATGATTGATAAACATGTAGTTACATTTAGTCTTTTTTTGGCTGAAAGTGAAAGGCAGAAATTTGTTCTGATGGAGCATTTCTGACTAGTGCTTGATAGTGCATGTGTGGATGCTGATGTAGTGGAATTGGAATGGACTTAGAAAAGAGTTTAGTCTATAGCAAGTAGGTGTATATTCAGATATTTAAAAATACAAAAAAAACATTGATAACAGATTTACTCAAAATTCTTTAGTTAATATCTTGATTACAAAAGTTAACCATTTAAAGAAAACTTTAAAAACAATAAAATATAAACATTATTTAATTACTACCATTACATTTTTCTCTATGTAAATTTAATCAAATTAATATTTTCTTAAAGGATTATGTTATCTTGCAATTACAAAGACATTTATTCTTTGACTTGGCCCATACAAATGATATTCTAACATGATCCATCACCAGCATTGCATTTGTGGAATGTTTCAGGGAGACGTGTAATGAGATCAGAACAAACCTCATATGTCATATGAACCCAGAGTGCAGATGGAGGACAAGAAAGGACACCTGGAAAACTTTCTAGAATTGGATCCAGATTATCTTTAGAAACATGGATTATGAATTGACTTGCTGATGATTTGAAGCAGGATTTATACTTCTATAAAACTGCATTTCATAAGATACTGCTGTTTATTAAATAAAATTGTTATTAATCTCAATATAAGTATGTGACATTGTTTTGTGGACGGGACTAATAAAGATTTGGCAGGACTAGTAAATTTCTCAGCATACTAGACCTTCTGGCTGCAAAGAAATTTCTTTTAAATTCGAGCCCTGTAATGCCATGATAATTTTCGCTTTAGCTATACTTTTATTTATTTCTGGTGGTCTCGAGTGGCCAAGTGGTCTAAAGCGCTGTCCGTTATGGATCACTGCCATCTCACCTGTGTTCGTGAGTTCGAGTCTAGGATTAGGTGAATGTGGATATGTGAGAAAGCTTGCCAGTAGCATCTCGTGGGTCGGTGGTTCTTTCCGGTAATTTCCCTGTTTCTTCCTCCACCATTAATACTGGCTGCCATGAAAAATGTGCTGAAAAATGGTGTTAAGCCCAACAACAACAACATATTTATTTCTGTTATTACTAATATAGCTGTTTGTGATGAATCTTCAGTGATTTCTTTCACAGGAAATGAACATGATGCTGTCACATCATGGTTGACAGGTCCTTTTATCACATCATGTGCTGAAAAATGTTGAATCCAAAACAACAAAAGAAATTCATATTATAAGAAACATTGTTGTAAAAGAAAAACAAAAGAAAAGAAATAATGGATTCCATCTTGAACAGGAACTGAATTTTTGCATGTTGATGTTATGGACTTAACTCATGGTAGCTTAAAGTTTTGGTACAGAGGTCAGATAACTTAGGTTTACATAATTCACATTTCCAGCAAATAAAAATAGCATGGAGGATATTCCAGAAGTTATAGAAATAAATATAAACTGTCATTTCACATCATTTTTGAATTGATTATATTGAATTTTATCAGGTTACACTAACATGTTTATTATATGTTGATCTGAATTGTATAATCAGTACCATAAATTCATTATAATCGATCGTGATTCTTTTGATGGCAGTGAATTTAATTTTTGAAATATAATATAAAGATTCCTACATGCAGTTTAAGTAAAATCTCTATTTTGCACTTAAAGTTTGATTATTAGTGAACAACTGGCATATATTTGCTCGTTTCTCATTGTAGCTTGATTTAGTAAATAAATGTTTGACACATTATATAACCTGGGTTCCAGCAGGAATTGCTTTTCCTGTGGGTTTTTAAATTGCATTTTGAGCAGTATCTGGATTATGTTTAGTTCTTTGCCAGTTTTAAAGAGATAATGTCATATTCTTGTGTTCCCAATGATAAATTTGCACAGTGACATATTGTAAAATATTGCAGAACACCAAGGCTCACAAATTTAATAAAATTAATGAAGGGGAGAGGGAACATGTCTTTAAATAAAACATGGTGAGTTTGCATTAGTGCCATGCTTGTTACAAGATTAAACTTCCTCTCAAAAAAGAAATTCACAATTGATTATTTAAGTGCCAGAAACTTACATTGTTATATGCATTTTTGTATTTGCAGAATCAGTTTAGCTGAATGAATTAACTATAAATATTCTTCTTTGGTAATGTGATCTCTATGTAAAGCATATACTGGTTTGTTTGTACCAGTGTTGTAGGAGTTAGCAGCATCATTATAAATAATTGATTAAAATATTAAGGTCAAATTCATTATGACTCTTGTAGTATATCTACTTAGATGCAAATCATCAATTTAATTTTTGGGGCATTATGATCAGGTTAAAAGTAACAAAATGAACAAGAGAATTTTAATGAAATGATTTGCAGTACAGGTAAAAATATTGCATAATTGTCAAATTTGCACTAAAGTAAATGTTCTGCAAATAAAAGAACTTAAAAACATGAACAGTAATATCAGCTGCAAATTGGTGTTTTGTTCAAACAACACAAAATGTGATGCTTTAGCTTCGCACATTGATTCCATTTTGATATTATGACATAGTTTCTGAAATAACACAAGCGATGGATGCCCAGAGTTGAAAAATTACAAACAACTAACATATTTTTTGCTTTTCCACACCAAATTTCAGAAAGGTAAGATAAATTGTTTCTCAGATTATGCATGAAAAATTCGGGCATGAAGCATGCATGGTCTAACTTGAAAACAAATAAGGGATTGTAAATTTCCAAATATAAGAATTTTTTTTCCAATTGTTTTTGACTTGTCAGGTCAGGTAGATTGATATTTTTGAATGAATTTCCTTGTTATTTATAACAATGTATCAGAGCTGTTGAATAAATTGGATCAGACTCATTGTTACTTGCATTTAATTTCTATTGTGTATTTGTTTTTTTGTCATGATAATAAGAAAAATAGTTTGCTTGAATTTGAGTTCAAGACCTGACCTTGTTTATGAATTAGTAAATTTTTCCATTATAATGATTAGTTTTCTAGAACATTTTGTTGCATCGTAAGTCAGGAGACAGTTTGTATATAAAGGGAAATAGTTGTTTGTTCCTGTTTCATATCAGTCTTTGGGAATTAGTGATCAGAGTTTATAGTTGTGTGTTTAGATATAATTTAAGAGAAATTATGTATTAAAATTTTCCTTGAAATTACAAAGTGCTCTTTGGCTTCGTGAATAAAAACACTTTTTTTTAATTAAAAACTCATTCAAATACATTCTAGATTATAAATTGAAACTAAACAACACCAAGATCCAAGATAACAGATTCCTTGCAAATCCAGAAATCGTCTTTCTTTAATATCATAATTATTTTCATCAATAATCAGAAACACTTCATTTCTGATTTCAGAAACAAATTTCAAGCCCAAATTTCAATTTTATGCTTACAAACATCCCACAAAAACAAAACTTAGTTAAAACTTGGAAATATATTATGTACTTTATATCTGACACATACTGGAACATATTAATAATGGTTTAAAAGTACTGTAGTGGTCTCGTATATGAAACATCCAGAAAATGTACAGGGCATGCGTGGTTAAAACAGCACTTGACATAAATGCCAACACATCTTAGGATGTAATGTAGGTTATTTTGAAGTCTTTGCACCATACAAAAGAACCAGCTTTAAGGCCAATTACATGTATTATACAGTAACAAGATATATAGAGAACACAATAATATTTTTTTTGTTGAGCAAATAAATACATGAATATAAATTTGGGTTACAGTATGGTTTGTTTGGGGGGGGAGCCTGCAACCCTGTGATGAGGAGCCTTTATTTTTAAAGAATGTTGATATACTTTTTTCCAGGTTTGACTCAGTTGGGTATAAGGACATGCTATGCACAAACACGTGCAAACTTGATGATAAATAAAGAGACTAGAGTTATCTGCCAGGGCTTCACTGGAAAGCAGGTAAACAGTGGGAAAACATCTACACAATTATTCATTATGATTAAGTATTAGAGTGTGACCCCGCTATAATACAATAGTTGGGGTCCATAGAACCCAACCATGTTATAGAATGAACTGTGTTATGATCAACCAAGTCAGCTATTGAAAATTATGCATTTGCCTTATATATATATATATATATATATATATATATATATATATATATATATATATATATGTATGTATGTATGTATGTATGTATGTATGTATGTATGTATGTATGTATGTATGTATGTATATATGTATATATATATATATATATATATATATATATATATATATATATATATATATATATATATATATATATATATATATATGGGGTAGGGAAATAAAAGTGGGTGCAAAATTATGTTTTTGATTAAATGAAGACAAAAATCTAGTCTGAAAAATACTTGTATATTGATAACTTACATTTATGTAGTACAACCCATAATCCATTAAATACTCTACTGGTATATAATAAATCCATGAATTCAAGTATAGATCAAATGTTATAAAATTCATATGTAACTCAAATCTTATAAGATAACACCAATAACACTATATAAATAAAAATGTTTGTCCTTGTTTTAATCTGTATCCGATTCACACATAACAATTCACTACATTTGTCGTAAGTAGCACATGACTTTAGCTGTTTACATGCTACATCTACAGGTTCTTAAATTAGCCAAGATTAAGGTCAGCTGGAGACAGAAATTCTTGCTTAGGCTACCCAAAAAATGAGGCTATTGATAGGGAAATGAAAACTTAAACAAATTTAGGAAGTTTAACAAACATCTTTGCAAGATAACCCATCTGTAATTGACGGCCATATGTATAGGGTTTCAGAAAAGTGGAAATTTAATTTGCATTTATGCTGCCATTGGTAGATTCCGTAAGTTTTTACCTGCAAAAGTGAAACTTTTATGGTCCAAAGAATGTGTTCCTGTCACTTTTGAAAATGCAGCATTCTATCAGATTCCATTGGGATTTTTTAACTTTGGTGCTGACATGCTTTGATGAAAGGTTATTTTTGTTGAAGATTGTAGTTGAATTTGTTTGATGAATTGTTTATGTGTTGTTAAAGTAACCAGTAAAGGACAGCTTTGGAAGACCAAACATGTGTTTCCTATTGTGGTGGCAATATAAAATAATTATAGAATATTGACTGAGACTCACTTTTGTTTTCATTTGCTTAATATTTGTATCAAAGGACTGGTGCTGAGGTGATGGGTTTTCTTTGAAGTTTCAGCAAAACTAGTTTTTCTTGGTTCATTTCAAAAACCAAAGGAATTTGTCATTGTTTGGTTGACTGTAGCAGTTTCTTTTCCTGCTTTCAAAATTTGGTCAATTGTGGCTAGTCCTGATAGCATAGATAGACCAACAAGTAGATCTCAGGTTGTTTTTTGGGTGGGTTGGGGTTACATTTCTAGTGTCAGAGTGATGCTGCCTTCCATGCAACTTATATTTTTACAGCAGCCATAATGTCATTATCAAATTGCAAAAAAATTAAGAGCTTGAAATTATGTTTTAGTTATTGTGCATGAATGCATGTGTTCATGTGAGAGAGATGAAAGAATATTTTGTCAGTGTACAAGACCATCATATTTATTCAGCGAGGTTTTTATTTGTAGTTTTTGCAAAGTGAAAAAAGACTATCATGACTACTGTGATAATCCTCATGTATTATGACCTTATCATATTCAATTATTAATAAACACTGCTAAATCAATTCTTTTCTTGTTTTAATTACAGTGTACATTGTCACAACAACTACATGGCTATGCTGTGTTTTTTACACAGTAATTAAACATGCTTAGGGCTTTGGTTATTCCAGTTGAAACCAGATCGAGGGCAAGAATCGACAGAAGAGGTCAAATTAGTGAGGTTGCCAGTAAAGAAATGAGGCTATCTTTCAGAAAATGAAAATCTGTCAATGTGTTATTGAAGCCATAGGGCGCCCCAAGTGGCCAAGTGGTCTAAAGTGATGTTCGTTACGGATCACTGCCATCTCACCTCTGTGATAATGTGGATATGTGAGAAAGCTTCCCAGTAGCTTCTCGTGGGTCAGTGGTGATTTCCGGTGTCACCTGTTTCTTCCTCCACCATTAATACTGGCCGCCATGAATAGCCTATCATGTGCTGAAAAATGGCGTTAAACCCAACAACAACAACAACAGAAAAACTGGGCTACAATTATTTCCTTTGAGTCTAGGTGTTTGACAGGAACATGTTGTAGACTAAGAGATCTTCCACAAGCAAATCATATTCTCTGAGACAATTATTTAAGCACTTTCATCAATACAATCATGAACCTAAAAAACATTATGCTTATTTTAAAAGCTAGTATTTCATAAACATGTGTAACAAAGTGACTTGAAATGGTCATACATTCATATGTAAATTGAGCCTTTGGTGTTTCAGGGCACCTTTCACAGCCAACAGGCCATAGAGTATGGCACAAATCTGGTTGGAGGAGTTTCACCAGGCAAAAAGGGGCTACATCATCTTGGTTTACCTGTGTTTGAAACAGTAAAAGAGGTAGGTTGAAGTCAGTTACTATCATTTTTAAAAGTTCTTCCAGGGCATCCAAGACATGCTAATTTCTTATTTCATTATAATAAGGCTCCATTTCCTTAATATTATTTTATGTATCTGTTGAGGGACTTTTTAAAATCATATTTTGATAAAATTGCCCAAAATAGTAATTGTCATACAATGGGGAATTTCCTTGACTTTTGTGGTTCCAAATTCTAGCCCTAATCCCAATTCCTAGAAGTGTGTATTTTTCCAATTTTGCCCTTTTTGGTCTTTACATTTCCAATTGAGAGGAACTAGGTTGGACATTCAGATAGAAAAATCTTTGTTCCCTTTTTTTTTACATATTTACAATAAAATGGACTGGCAGTATTATCAACAGGAACAAAAAAGAAATACCGAACATTATTGTAATTGCCAGGTGTCTGGTTTTCCTGTATTTGTCCTATATTTTGTATCTGAGTATGGATGTACATGTTTTCTTGATATAAGTCCATTTTTAAATACAAAATTAAAAATTTCTTTGCAATTTTCTTTTTGGAATTGGCACACAATTCCATTCTCAGAGTAAATGTATCACATGTATATAGCAATATAGAATTGTAAAATATGATTGGTTCATTTGAAATCGTTGCTGCAACACCAGCCTTTCTTCACTATATTGGATTGAGCAAAGCATTTGCATTTTACAGGTTACGACACCCCAGCCATCTGTTCATTGATGGATACTCTTAATTTACTTTATAATATTGTTACAGGTTTGATAATCCATAGCCTTCTATCCATTAACAGATACAATTACTTTTCTTGGTAACATGTCCTTGTGTTTGCCACTGTCACTGTATCTCATCTTTGTAATATTCAGCTTCTAGTCATGTCAAACAGGTGGCAGAAGATTTAGAATTTTCTCCAGCAAAGAAAGAAAACAATACCGGAAGGAAAAATTATGCTATCATATTTAGACCTAAGAAAACATCTTGTAAAAGGGAAGACTTTGCGTTTTGCAAATTGTGTAATTGTGATTTCGCTATAGACATGAAGGTTCCCATGACATAAAACAGCATCAAAAATAAACATCAGCTTTTGCTTCATCATCAACAATGCAACCGGAACTTGTTTTGCTAAGTTTCTTTTAGATATGTACCTTCCACTTTAAGTTGCTAGTGTTGCTGGTGATTTATTTCACTCTTTTTCCAGACAATAAAATTGCAAAATTATGCACAACAAAATAATACTGAATTGTACGAGAAGTGATTTAATACATGTATTGTAAGAAATATAGGATACACGAGTATATACATTTATCTCTCTCTCACTTGCTATCTTTCTCTCAAACATACCGCTATTCATTTTTGGTAATATTCTACATCAAACTCATGACTAAAATAACATCAATACTTAATTTAAATATTTATTAAAAAAATTGGCATTCTCTGTGGGGGCTACCCATGAGTTAAGATCTGAATATAAAAGAATGAATCCCAATCAGTGCTAGGCTGATTCCAGCATTACTGTGTATTCTGGGCAGATCCCAGCTCCAGTATAAATGGTGCTAGGCTGATCCCAGCTCAAGTAAAATCTGTGCTAGGCTGATCCCTGCATTCAAGTGTTTACTAGGACTGATACCAGCCTAAGTAGACTAAATGCTAGGCTGATCCCAGCTCAAGTGAAATCTGTGCTAGGCTGATCCCATCATTCAAGTGTATTCCTGGCTGATCTCAGCTTAAGTAGACTACATGCTAGGCTGATCCCAGCTCAAGTGAAATCTGTGCTAGGCTGATCCCATCATTCAAGTGTATTCCTGGCTGATCCCAGCTTGAGTAGACTACATACTAGGCTGATCCCAGCTCAAGTAAAATCTGTGCTAGGCTGATCCCTGCATTCAAGTGTTTACTAGGACTGATACCAGCCTAAGTAGACTAAATGCTAGGCTGATCCCAGCTCAAGTGAAATCTGTGCTAGGCTGATCCCATCATTCAAGTGTATTCCTGGCTGATCCCAGCTTAAGTAGACTACATGCTAGGCTGATCCCAGCTCAAGTAAAATCTGCTAGGCTGATCCCATCATTCAAGTGTATTCCTGGCTGATCCCAGCTTAAGTAGACTACATGCTAGGCTGATCCTCACATAAGAGTGTATTCTGGGCTGATCCCAGATTCGTGGAATAGAGCAGGACTGATCCCAGCATGAAGCAAATATTCTTATATTTTTCCTATGTATAACTGTAAAAGAAATGTATTTAATGTGCATGACCTTTACATTATTAGTATAGCTTAAAAATATGAAATGAGAGCCCCAAAAAGGATGCCAGTTTGTAATATGAAAATCTGTTTGAAGGACTGGTATCCAAAGCTCATGATGCTAAATTTATGTACACAACTGTTGCTGGGGAGATAGGAGAGTATTAGGGTGAAATCTGATGTAGTGTGCATAACATGATGCAGCCATCATTCTAAAGTCTTAATTAGATTGTCCTCCATACCAGCTTTTGGTGCAGGGGCAAAATTGTCAGTTCACCAAATTCTTTTTCTTTGGTCACTGATTTCTCCAATAACACTTCCAGTGCGTCACACTTGTCAAAATGGCACACAATATCCAGAAATGTTTGTATTCCATGCCACTGAACAAAGCTGAAGAATGATGTGTTGTAAGATGGTCATGCCTTCAGTGAATTCCATATGAAGTGTTCTTCAATAAACCTATTTAAAGAGCAATGCCCTATCATGTGTGCACCCACAAGGGTGCTGAGCTGTGCACACACTATTCAAAAAAATGTATTTTAATGACACAGAATGCCATTGGAAGAATGAAGTGTTGTAAGATGGTCACATCTTGTATGAACCCATATAAAGTGAAGTGCTTTGCAATGAACCCATATGAAGTGCAGCATCCATAATTTGTGTACATCAGTGTCAGTCTGTGTATCCACAATACCTGAAAGAAGAAAATTGAAAAACAGAGCCAGGCAGTAGAGAGTGCTATGCTGATGTTCAAAATGACCTGTAGGTGGCACAAATTTACAAACTTGAAATTTTATCGCCCAAGTAGAAATTTTTTCAAAGGGATAGGACTGGCACCTTCACAACACTTAAATTGTACAATGCTTAGCACATTTATGCTGCCCTATTCCTAAAAGTATGAGTTTTGAATAAATGAGATGATAACCACATAGCAGAAGTAAAGTGCACATGACTTGGTTGAACTGCCAAGTGATGGGAACCCTTCCCCCAAGATGTAAGAAAGAGTGGTCCCTATGCCACCCCAGTAGTTGTAAATAGCACATGTACAGATCACTGTCTTATACTTTTTGGAGCTTGACACTTAGGCAAAAGAGGTTTCCTTGGAGTGTTTGTAATGTGTAAATTCAACAACTAAACCAGCGGCAATGATCTGAACTTGAGAAAACTCTAAAAATGGGCTTAGCAACCAGGTTGTCTGCTATTTTCCCTGATTTCGAGAATGCATGAAGTTCAGGGAGAAACATGGATTTAAACAGAGCCACATGGATGGCGTTATAAGTGAATCTAGGCATGGTAGTCTGTGGCAAATGTTTATGAAGTGTTTGCAGAAGTTTTTAGAAAAAAAAAATGAAATTGATTGGATCAGGGATATGGTTCAGTTTTTGTACATAACCAACTGCCTAGACATATGTCAATAGCACCTTGTTTTTCTAAAAGATATGAAACAAAAATTGCAGTGTGGTACATTGGGAAGAAAGGAAAAGAAAGTACTGTGGATTTTTAAAGTGGTTGAGAAAACGGATGTAGTGTTTCCAACTGCCCCTGTAAGCTTCCATGAAACATGGAGATAGAGCACTTTTTACCAAAATGGACAATCTTATTTCTTCCAATCGTTAATGTCTGAAGTTCCAGG
The DNA here is from genome assembly GCA_016746295.1 of Potamilus streckersoni. Classification (NCBI taxonomy): domain Eukaryota; kingdom Metazoa; phylum Mollusca; class Bivalvia; order Unionida; family Unionidae; genus Potamilus; species Potamilus streckersoni. The sequence goes on along the minus strand of JAEAOA010000270.1, from coordinate 524,236 downwards.
AAGTGTACTTGAATTTCCTCTGCATAAGGTGAGAGCTAGAGGAATGTGTGCATCTTCTTGAATTTGTTGGCAAAGATTCTGGTGCACTGTCCAGGAATGCAAGGGTTTTGCTTCGTATATTGTGATTGTCACTGAAGGTATGGAAGTTGTCATCCCATTTTACCTGGACGATGGGAAACCTTGGAGTTTCTCCCATGTGCAATCACCAAAATTTATCATTTTTAACCATTGTCAAAGTCGAATCATAAGCAGAAAGCTTGATTTGCATTCAGTTTATGTAATGTTTGGAAAAGTATCTTAATATTAAAGTCAAATAACAGAAAGCTTGATTTGTGTTCTCTTTAAGTATGTAATGCTTTTAAAAGTATCTTAATATTCAATAAATATATTTCAACTTCCAAACACATTATATAAAGTTAGTGGTAAATCTGCCTGCAGACCATAAATATGGAGTCAGATGTTGTCATTCGGGAACTATCTAATATCTGTTCAGAGAACCGTTTCATTATCATTAGCACCATTGCTGCTACATACCTTGAACAAAGGAATTGATAAGAGTTTGCTGCTCCCCCCAGACTGAATTGAATACTTGGAAAAGAAAGTTCTTGTCTAAGTTTGGCAGAGACAAATTCTTCGGTAATGTTATGTTATAATTGGCTTTTGCTGCCAAGCAATAGGGTCAACTCGACTGTTAACGGTGCCAATCAGGAAGATGAACAGAACGTCAGTTGCACGATATGGTAAAAACCACCCGATTTAAATTATTGGAAGCATTTCACGGTCCTTGAAAAGTTTTGAAATTTTCATTAGTCATTCAGAGTTATAAGTCATGGAACTTAGTTATTTTGCATTATCCAGTCGCATTTACGTTTGCCAACTCAAAAGTTTTACCAACCTACCCAATGTCAAAAATGGATTTGTTAGGATAGGTTCCACTAAAACTTCATAGCCAGACTTCATAGAATGATCTTTCTGCCATTCAAAATCATTGTACTCACGGAACTCCCAAGAAAGAGAATGACCTATCTGATAGGATGAAGTATACCCAAAGCCAGCTGTAAAATATGTTGTTTTTTTTTCATTTAATGTAGATGTTAGTTAAATATTAGAGGACATAAAATTACATGTTAGATAGTCTTGAAACATTTTTTTAAAGATTGTAGGAACCCTGTTTTACAAACCCTCAGTCTCGATCCAGAAGGGGTCAGGGTAGAGTTTAGAAGTCTTTGGTTGGGCTAGAAGGGGTTCAGAGGCTGGAAGATTTTTGCTATGGAAGTAGTTGTAATTCTGATTTATACTTTTTCATGCATACATCTTGATTACTTTTATTTTTATAGGCTCGAGCGAAAACAGGGGCTGATGCCACTGTGGTTTATGTGCCGCCTCAGTTTGCTGCAGCTGCCTTGATAGAAGCCATTGACGCTGAAATTCCCCTTATTGTGTGCATCACAGAAGGGATACCTCAGCAGGATATGGTTCGTGTTAAACACAAACTAGTTCGGCAGAGCAAATCCAGGCTTATTGGACCCAACTGCCCAGGAATTATTAAGGTATGTTTGGTTAGATTCATCCATGATATTTTTATAATTACTTGTTTGTGCAGCTCAAGACAGCTTACTTTCAATAAGCTTGAAGCAGTTATGGACTGCACTTTTTAATAAAAGCAATTTTTTAATTTTATGTTAAGAAGCAATACTTAGAAAACAAAACAGTATTGAAGAAAATCAAAGCCAATACAACAATGAGAAAAATCAGACCTTCTTTATTCTATTAATAAAGTTTGTTATGGCAACAATTGAAGAAATGGAATGCCAGAATTAGGATCCAGACGGTGGAAGATATCAGGTAGTCATATATCAAAATGATGACAAGTAACCTTTGCAAGAAAGAAGCGTCTTTCAGTCCAGTAGATATTTTGTTAACTCATTAACCCCTGAGTCAAATATCTAGACAGTCCCCTACAGCATACTTGCTGAGATCAGTTAGACCAGTGTTAGTTTTACCAGTGCCTGTATCCCTGAAACTTGCTGACAGCACTTGGCTTGCATATTTTACAGAGGGTTTACTTGGAGTAAATTTATTATTTTATTATATCCATAATGGTTTAAATTTGATGCTACATGCAGAAATAAAACTCATACATAAAGGTGAAAATAAATGATGTACTTGTCAATTTCTTTCTCTTGCCATGAACAATCCATAAAATCCATAAGGAATACACACACAATAATTAACACATGAAATAAATATATTTTATGTACACAGAAATTCCACTTGTCATCTCCTTTGTAAACTTAACTTCCTGAGAATACCGTTCAAAGATGCACATATTTTCCTTGCTCTTGAATTACCATTCTTCCTTATAATTCTCACTGAAAATTTAAAAGATAATAAAACTCTTAATGAACTTTGAACTCATTCTCATCACATTCACTGTTATCATTAATAGCTATTTCAATGTCACTATCAATCTTATCTGATAAAAATCCTGAAAATTCTACATCAGAGTTTGCCAAGTAAAAGTTTGCTCCAAGTGGCTGATTCCCATTAATTTGCATCATTGTTAGATCTAAATATCTTCACTATTTCTGCCGCTATCAAATTCAAATATTTTGTTTCCGTGTTCAGCAGTGTTCACTCTATGTAAGCTAAAATTTTATTGGTTCAACTGCCTGCATAATTAAGAAATGGCTTGAAATCAACCAATGGTTTGTGATGACTTAACTCGTCATGCGAAAAATAAGCCATGCCAAATACTGCCACTCAAACTCTGCACCCGGGATACAAGCTAGGTAAACTCTGCTGCGCTATCGAGGCGCTCAGGAGATGATGTAGGAAAAGTGTGACGAGTTATTGGGGCGTCAGGATTTAATGAGATAATATAATGTGCACATTGTTCATACAACTTTAAAAAGTTACATTTATTTGTTTCATGGAAAATTCCTTGAAATTTAAGGAGATTGGTTTTGTTCTTGAAAAGCTCTTTATTTTATTGAAAAAATGCTTTAAATTTTTAATAAAACTTTAAATTTATCTAAGTGTATAAAAGATGTGCATACTATAAAATAATATTCCTTTCTGAATCAGAAATATTTTTCAATGCAAATATTTCAGTAAATAATAACTAAATAAGTAAAATGGGATGAAAGTTAGTGGGTCATAACACAGGACATCAGAAATTAAGTTCTTTGAATTTATCTGTAGTGAAAGTCAAAGAGATCATGTATGCATTCAACACTAATTATTTCAGTAATGAATGACATTTTTAGATTTTACATACCTTTACATGTCAGTTATTCACTTTATTGGATCCTCATATATCTATATTCCTTTAGGAGGTAATCATTGTAAAAAAACACAGGTGATTGATAATTTTCTTCTGGAAGTTTGTTGATGATATGGCCCAGAGCATTCAATAATCAGGATTCAATAGACTTTGGTTAAGCAAAATTAATATTAAATTTTAAAACAACAATTTATATCTAATTTAAAATGAGTAAATGAACATGCATGACCTACACAGCTTTTACTATAGGTGAATACAAAATTTTCAGACTAAGATTCACTTTCAAATTCAGAAATTATTTTCTGTAAAAAATTTTCAATAAATTGTTAAAAAAAACTAGTTAAGTAAAATAGAATGGAAGTTGGCTGATCATAAGATATGACACCAGAAGTTAACAGATGTAGTGTCATTCCTTTTTGGCAGTGGCATAATAGGGTTTTTCTCTTATAGTTTTGTACATTTCTATGCAGTGACAAATGAAATAACATGTGAATAAAAATAAGTTTCCATAAGAGAATATTCATCTTGAAAATATTTAAAAGCACTTGTAAATTCCTTGAAAAGAGCATGCCAGAGCTGTAGGAACCTGGTGATTAAACTTTTATTTTTATGTCAGTTGATCTTGTGTATGTAAGCTTTTTTGATACCTTATTGTGAAAACTATTGAATCCATTATGACAGTCTTTTTTCAATGAATCTTTTAATATATTTACATTTTGATGCATATATTGAAGTAAGCAATGCCCATCAATCCATTGTCTTGGTGTTCATTTATCCACCTGTTTATCACTTAGTTTTCCAAGTAAGTTAAACTCTGCTTACACTAAGGGCTATTCCACATACATACATACTACTTAGAGAAGTTTTTTTTTTTTTATACTACATACCAGGCTACCTTGATTTCAGAGAGTTAATGTTAAAATGATAAGAAAATTCTAAACTGCATCTATGGATGAGTACCCAACATTAAAAGTGCCTTCCATGGGTTCCAGGTATGTTGTACTGGAACAGCCCTAAAAGATAGTGCTCAAATTTGGTATGATGTTAAACCAGGATGAGCAGCTGACAGTAAAGGTTTCAGATCTTAATGGAGCCTAAGGGTTATTGAGAAGAGGGTGGGTGGGGTGGTGGATGTAAGCTTGGAATATTAACTCATGCCAATTCTGATTGAGAGAGAGTGCTATTTCTTAAAGATGACTACATGACAATAAAAGCTGAGAGCCTGGAAAGTCAGATTTTTGTTGGTAATTCAGAAGAAAAGGCAGTTATATTGTGATGGTTTCTGTTGTTTTTTTTTCAGCCAGGAGAATGTAAAATAGGAATAATGCCAGGTCATATTCACAAAAAGGGTAGAATAGGTAAGTACCAAAGTTATTCTTGTTTTATTGTGCCCATATATCTGGGGACTATTTACTGCTATGTATATATATATTTATGTGTGCTTGCTTCCATAATTCTGTGCAACTCTTCTTTTACAATAGATTTCAAGCCATTTTATTTTCAACCAAACTAGTACAGACTCTGAAATGGGTACAGCAACTCTCTGAGATACAAAAACTGTGACATGCATAAACTCACAAATACGTAAATGATCTGCCTGGTCTAGGCTTCCTGTTTTTGTAATCTTTAAATCTCCAAACTATGTTCAGACTATGTGGTTATTAGGCTTCCTGTTTTTGTAATCTTTAAATCTCCAAACTATGTTCAGACTATGTGGTTATCACTGCCACCACCCGTTATTTCCTTCTCTTATCACACAGTTGGAATGAAATGGAAATGCATTTATCAAAAAGTGGGTTTTCCATTTTTTATATCTATTTGTTTCTAGACCAGTAGAGATTATGGGATGGTTTTTGTCTCTTGTCCATAAGCAAATATTTGCTGTCATTACTCCTACTACATGGAGGATTGCTTTGGTTTGGTTTTTTTTTTTTTTCACTGGGCATAAAGCAGAAGAGGTTGTTTGCACTCAGTTGTTTCACACTTTGCAAAGTGTTTAACTTTTAAAGAAAATGAATTTCCCAGATTTTCCTCTTTGATTATCCTGATTATTTAAAACAGACCTTTTATATCTTAGGTATTGCTAAAATAACTTCATTCCCTTTATTTTGCTTTTTGATTGTGCTGTGTACTTTTGATTATAATGTATACAGTATGGCCTTACTTCAGATGTTCCCTGTCTTAAAAGACTGCAAGCTTTGCTAGGTTAGTTTCATTTCATTGACTTCAAAAGGTAAAGTGGAAGAAGAAAAAATGTTGACAACATTTTTATCTTGTTTTATATTGTATGACTGCACTTTCAGAAGCTTTTATTGTCTAAACTGGCAAAATTCATTTTCCCAATTTAAATAAACAAAAATGTTAGAGATTTAGACTAGGTTAGGTTCATTTCTCAATCACCTGGAAAACCTCAATTTTATCAACTGTCTTCTTTAGATAGTTTATAGATTCTATAATGACCACGTTTACAGAAATTTCAGTCACATTACATGAAAGTAGCATAGAGGTATGCCAACATTCTCTAAAATGTGTCATGTTGTCAATGCACATAACGTCACTTTATACCAGTCCCTCTCTCAGAAGTGCATACTGTATAACACTGTCTGGGACAGTCTTTTGTTTGCTATCTAAACTCTTTCTAAATTGCTTGGAGGATTGCAATGAAACTATACACACACTCATTCATCCCAGGGTCTAGTTGGTCCTAAATGAAAATGATGTTGGCCGGACATCCATCATGGCCATCACAGTAACCTTCTTTGAAAATCTTGTTATCACTGCTTTTCCAGAATGGATGGTTATTTCAAAATGGGGTTATTTAAAAGAATTCTTTTCATGTCTGATTGCTCCTAAATTAAATTGGTCCTGATCTGACATCCAATATGGCTGCCAATATGGCTATCTTGAAAATCTTATCACTACATCACCTACATGGATGATTATGTCAATTTGTACTTTTCACTGAAAGACTTTTTATGATGTCTAATTGATTCTTAATATAAATGGTTTCTTTTGGACATCCAATCTTGAAAATCTTAATACTGGTCCTCCTACATGGTTGAAAATGTTGCCATTACAATTCCTTCTGAACAGAAACTCATCTTGTTTTGTTTTTTTTCACCAAAGACTTCTTATGTTGTCCGATTAGTTTTAAATAAAAATGGAACGTGTCTGAAATCTAATATGGCTGCCAAATCAGCCATCTGGTAAATCTTGCTATTGCTATTGCTACTCCTGAACTCCTGTCAACATGAGGTTTTCACTAGAAGACTTTGTATGTTATTTAGTTGGTTCTAAGTCAAAATAGTGTTGATCTGACATCTAGCATGGCCACCACATCAGCCTTCCTGAAAATCTTTCTTTTGCTACTTCTCCAACTTCATATGGGAATTTCACCAAAAGACTTCTTCATATGTCCACTTGATCCTAAGTATACCAAAAATAATAGGGTCACTGGCTGATCGAATAGTTTTACCAAGAAAACCAAACCTGCATATCCTGAATTGAAAGCTGTTTCCACTTGGGAGATTTTCACCAAAAGACTTCATATGCTGTCTACTTAGTCCTAAATAAGACAAAACACAGGGGTGCCATGTAGCAGGGTGGTTCAAAGGTTCAAAGGTATTCATAAGTTGACGTCTTATAGAACTTGTATAGTTCTCAGTGACAATGGTGCTAGTTGTATATATGGTTTTAGTATGGTTGTCATGATGTCTGTCATAATCTTGTTGTCACTGCTTCCTCTGAATGGATTATTAGTATAACGGGTTTTTACCTAAAGACTTCTAATGATGTTTGATTTGGTGCCAATTTAACATCCAGTATTCCACCACAGCAGCTAATTTGAAAATTTTTGTTATTGCTGAATTCATTTCATCCAATGGAATGAAAATCCCATTGTGGGACTCTTGTTGAGTATAAAATGAAGGTAACTATAACCTTCATATCTTGTCTTATTAAAAATGTTCTGCATTGACAAGATGTATTGTGGCTAGTAAAGGATGAAAAATTTACTATCAGTGTAAAGAATTGTATCCTTTATTTTTTTATGATAAATGGTTGTTAGTTAACCATGGAAATTTAGTGACAAAATGAACATTTAAGATTTTCAAATCCATATATGACATGCATTCATGTTTAATTCCATCTGTATTTATTGTTCTTCATTCTGCATTTTGTAGTTGTTTTTATGATTCATTTAATCAGTAATCCTTTTTCATTTCACTGCTGAAATTACCAATATTGGGGTCTAAAAAAGTATAATGCATTCAGCCAAGACTTTATCCTCTGTATGAGATTCAGTTCCTTGATTCCGTCCAGTAAATACTGTACCATCAATGTGTACAATGCAGTATAACATAATGCCTAGGATACAATTTGGGTCAAACAGTAAACTACACAAACTCAGCTCAAGTATTCTTGACCTGATTTAGGCAATTATGTGTTAAAAGTGCTTTTAACTCACCCACACAAATTGTTGATGTAGTGTTACATGAACCCTCTAAGCCATCAGCCATTCACATATATATACTAAATCTCTAGTGCTAGATAAAATACTTTATCTTTGCCAGTGTCAGTGCTTTGAAGACACTGTTATATTCAGATATTTTTATTGCAAAATTATTTGAGGAGTCCAATATTTAAAAATAAACCTTGTACACATTAGATATGATTAGCAAATCAAAGCTTTTTTACTTGACTAAGATCTATTTAAAATAAGAGATCAGGAAATTCAATTTTCTCATAGGCAGTTGTAAGCAATATATTAAAGGATGAAATAATACACACTAGTCTGAAGAAATTAAAATATATTAAAATTATGAAAAACATACTAGTCTGAAGAAATTAAGTCAGTGTCACAGGTACTAAATTTCTTAAAAGAATGAAATTAACACTTAATTACATAATTTACATGCAAGAGTTTTAAAGGCAAAAAGTTAAGCTGGGATTTAGCTGGAATAGAGCCAATACAAGTATGAATGGGCTATCAAGAGTAGATATTTCTTTAAGCAGCCTTATTACTATATGAATTTCAGGTATTTTCTGAGATATTTTGAGAATATGTATGTGCCTGTTAATTTGGCAAAATATAGTCAGTTTTGTTTATTTTTATACTTTGGTAATTTTGTTTTGGTCACTGGTCTGAACAGTTCAGTTCTATGAACACATTTGTAGTTTAGGGTAAATTGCCTAATTATAACAGGTCTCAGAAATGCTTAGTCACGCATATTGGTATGCAGAAAATCACTTGTGCAGGAGTCCTCTGTACACATGCAAAAGCTGGATGGCAAATTCAAAGGCTTGCCATTCCTGCTTCAGCCACCTGCTGGGTGTGAAATTATATTGATCATTTTAGCTGTGCAGATCTTTAAAATGAGAGAATTCAGTGACAGAAAGATCCCCAGATATACATGTTGCCATTGTAAGAGTACATCCAAAGAACATGATGAAGTAACTGGGCAGAAAGTTCAGAGACTTCAACTAGCTGCTGAGTGGTGGGAAAATGTGACTGAATTCAGAGGCAAAGGGCCTAGTGATGTACATGTGATCATCATATGAGTACATGAAATAAACTTTAGCTTTCATTATTGTGTTCCTTTCCAAGTGTAGCAAAATAAATAGTGCATATGACCTCAGCATCAAGATCCATTGAGACTTCGACAAAATGCCATTGCAAGTCTGGATAAGTATTTAGAAATTAAATGGAAAATTGTCAAAAACTGTAATGAGACTCAGAAGAGTGCTAAAGCTGCTAGAACTTGTAGTTTGCCCTGAAACAATGGCCAGATGTAAGAAAGTGTATGATGCCTAGCATGCTGTATGGAATAAGACCTTTCCTTGGCCTCGCTCTGACACACAGGCAACAGCTATATGTCAGTGATGTAAAGCAGTTAGAAAATTACATTTAATGGCAACCACTGAATCTTCTCATGTGGAAATTTAGCCACTTCAGGTATGCCCAATATGCTTCTCTTAGGGGACTGCAACTTTTGCTTTGACTCCTAGTTTTAAAATCCTAGTGAGACCTCTGCATAAGTTATATAATATTTTGAAAAATGTCTTTTTCTTATTCTAGTTTTTGGTTTTTGAGGGCCCCTAGATGAATCTCCATGTTTATCTTTATATTTTCAGGTGATTTAATTTATATATTATTTTTACCTTTATGTCTAGAAGATTCTTTATAATCTGTTTTAAAGGTATAGTTTCCCGATCTGGAACTCTGACATACGAAGCTGTTCACCAAACCACTCAGGCGGGGCTTGGACAGAGCCTCTGTATAGGAATAGGTGGAGATCCTTTCAATGGTACAAACTTTGTTGATTGTCTTGAAGTCTTCCTACAGGATCCAGGCACAGATGGTAGGTGAAATGTTAACATTGCATATTTAGCTCATTGGCAAAGCATAAGCAAGACACGGGTTTAAATTTTTTAATAAAATTTTATTTTGTTATTGTTGTCATTGTGGATATCTGTACAGTGTGACCCCGCTATAGCATACTTCGTTATAATATGGATTCGGATATAACACGGTCATGGTGTGGCTGCTGAAATTTCATATACATGTATTTTTCTCATACACAAAAAAAAATTCTTTCTTAAAAGTAAGAGAAAAATAAAAAAGGTTTGTTATCATTTTAGGGAAGAGATCGTGCATGAATAATACAGGATGATCATGGCATGGCTCCTGAAATTTTATATGCATTTTTCTCATACACGAAAGAATAGTGTTTTCTTCTTAAAGTACAAAAAAAAAATGTGTAAAAAATTTATTCAGGAATCGTGCAGGGCTTTGCCAATGTCACAAATTGCAATTTGTTTTTTCCTTACTGGCAGCAAAATATACCATCTGGTAAATTTTTTTTGTATTGACAGTATTGTGGCTGTTTAAACTTGTATAAATAAACATTGGTTTGGAGTGGAGAAATTCAGAGGTGCCATGAAAGAAAGCTGCAAAGTTGATATAAATGCACTGAAATTTATCTATTGTTACATAAACAAATTCTTTGTCCACATTGACAAATCTTAACAGTGCATTGTTATATCTTAATCTGCTTATGTTAACATCTAGTATGAGTACTGTATGTTTTATGTTTTGAATTGTTTGCTTTTTTTCTTCAAATTTACATTTCTGTTAGAGGAGATTAACCAGAAAAGGCATTATCTTATAATCTATCTTTTGTCATATTTTTGGTTGCTTGCTAGTAAATAATATATTTATATAGACTAACTTTTGTATAGGGATGGTAAGAAAACTTCCTCTATTTTTCACTTAAAACATTTACATTTTTTGTAGTAATCCCTGTCATCAGACCAGAACACCTTCGTCTCTTGCTATTGACCCTTTCTTTAAATTTCTGATGCATGCATGGAAGGCAGCATCACTCCACTAACACAAATGTTAAAAACAAAAGCAAAAAAAAGCATGCTCTCACTTGAATATTCATTGGGCAGGGAGGAACAGTAATTACAAATAACCATAAGACAGTCAATTCATTTTTTAAAATAGTAGCTGAAATTTCAAAGAAAACATTACCTTTGAAGTATCGATTGTTATGAAAATGTACTAAGCAAATGGGAAAAAAAATCTGTCTCAATCATTGAATATAATTTTTTGATGTTGCCATGACAATAAGAAATGGGCATTTGTTTGGTTGTCCAAAGCTGTCCTTTAGCAGCGACTTCAATAACATATGAACCCTTCATCAAAGAAAGCCAACTCAGTCTTCAATAAAAACAAAGAACCTTTATTCAAAGATAGTCGTATTGAACTTAAATAAAAGCAATGGAATCTGAAGGATTGTTTCATCTTCCAGCATGTCTGGAACAGTTTTACTGTGCTGTGAAAGTTTCCTTTTTACAGGAAAAAAGTTTATGCTTACGATCTCAACCATTGCGCTAAAATAAAATGCAAAACTTTTACGGACTTAGGACATACTGAGAAGTAAATGTGCTTCATCATTTGTTACATGATTTTGCTATTTTTTTCCTCATTGAATTGAAACCTATATGACCTGTGAAAAAATTATTGAATATTTTAAATCTGTATGTGTACATATTTTTTATGGAATTATTTGTATTGTGAATTTAATGTATGTGACATGATTCATTGGTGAGTACAGTTTTGATACTTTATTATAAACAGTATACACATATATATATACCAATGCATAGTTCTGAGTAAAGTAAAATATTATATATCCCTTCCCTGTTTTCACTACAGGTGTATATTTTTCATTTAATATGCATCAATTTAAGATGATAACGATGCTAATGAAGCACAAATTTTTGTGCCTTCATTGATTATCCACCACACACACGTGTGCACAAATTTTTTCGGGTACATGCATCATTTTCTTCATCTAACTGACCTGGTTGCTTTTATAACGGTTTAGTTGGGTTCTATGGCTCCCATCTACCGTTTTATAGCAGGGTTATACTGTACATATACATCACTTTGCCTGTTTAACCAGTGGTCTAAAAACATGATAGCTTTAGATGTTGGACATGTATAAATATAACACTAGCTTCCATTCCTCTGACAGCTACTTGACCAAAGAATCTGTCGGTATTTTGACAGGCTATAGAATCTTAGAGTAGTTCCTGATTTGGGTTATTTCAACTACTGATGAGTATGAAGACAATGAAACTGCTGATTTTGCTAGACATATAATTCAAAATTAAAGGATTTTTGCATGACAGACTGCTGAATCAGTTGACAATTCAGGGATTTTTTAGTTTTTCAATCTCATGCCTGTTATGTGAAATGAAAATCTTTGATAGTTACATATTTCTACTTTTTACATAGTGGTTTAGTAGTTTTGGATGTGTGCTTCCTGACTATAAAAGCAAAGGTGTCCCAAAAACTGACCTAAACATAAAGAGTGAATGTGGTCTCTGAAGGTTGAAAATAGTAATGGGACAGGTATAATCATAAAATTCTATATGCACATTATATGGATTGGTAAGATGGTTTAGAATATACTTCAATATACAGATGTACCCTTTGCTATTCACAGTCCTTATTATCCATATTTGTATATTCAATCTGTTGTTATTAGGTTCTTTGTTCATTCATCAATTATCCGTATTTAGTTTCTGGGACAAAATCTTTAAAACCATTTCATATACCCATATAAAATTTTAGACTTGGTGTTACATGCATTTCACTGTTCACAATTCTTTGGTTAAAATATTTTTTAACATTTTCATTAATTTCCATCCATAATTGACACTTCCTGGATTATATCTTCAGACTTGGTCATGATGTCTCATTGAATCTAAGTGCATATATTAATGGTCAGGATGTGCATTCTTCTATTCACAGTTTTCAGTTTGTTTTCCTATTTATCTGTCAACCCACACACTCTTATTCACACGTATATCTCCAGGTCAAAACTCCAAAACAACTTTAGATATTGCCATGAAATTTGGTACACTATTTAGGCAAGTGATGTAGATGAATTTTATTTTTATTATTTTTGTGCCTTAACATATTTGTAATCATTGAGTTTCAGTATTTTAACATTTTTTTTTGTTTGTTCATCATTCATCCACCATTCAAACGTTAATTTCAGGGGCACAACTTGTGATGACTTTTACTTCCCTGTATATAACTGGTGAATATAGACATCCGTCATCTGAAAGCATTGACAAATCCTTCTGTTAGCAGACCTTTTGAGGTGGAAGGATTGGATGAATGTCTTTTGTTGTTTTGTTATCATCAGCCCACCATTCCCTTGTCTGATATGTCAAGTGAAGATATACATTTATGTGTCTGTTTATCTCTCTGTCTCTTGGTAACCATTTTCATTTTTGGAACATACCTCTCAAGCTCTTAGACTAGCCAGATTTTGTAGTCTTGTCGAGAAAATTGTGTTGAGGTACTTTTAGTTGAATTTAAAATTATACTATACAAGGCTGATGGATTGGAAACAGGTTTTACAACTTACATATTAACTGCTCTTTTGGTTTCAGTTGATAGACCATCTGCCTCTGATGTTGGAGGTCACAAGTTCGAACCCAAGATGAGTCATATCGAAGACTTATAAAAATAGTACTAGTAGATGCCTCACCTGTTGCTCAGAATTAAGAGGTTAATGTTAGGACTGGTCGTCCTGGTGACAGGATAATTTGGCCTGGTGGGACATCATGCTACATGTCTGCAGCATCATGCCCCAGTGCTAGACACCACTCTAAACTGCCACACTGCAGACATCATAGCGATATAACTAAAATTGTTAAAGCTACATTAAAAATATAAATCACATGCACACAACTTACATTTTCCTTTCCATTGTAATATGACATATCTGGCATGCAATGAAGGTATATAAAGTAAATATTTTATGAGGGAGATAGTCTGGTGTGGTCTGATTAGTAAAACAATGTTTCAAATTTATGCAGGGCAATATAGATACTGGTATCTCAGTACATGAGATTATAAAGTTGTATATCTGCATTTTTTAAAACATTTTTGCATTTTCTCTACTATTAACATATTTTGTTCAGTAATACATGCATGCAGAGAGTTTCAATTCAAAGGAGTATTCAAGTATCAGAAAATATGTTATGTGTTACTATACAAATGTTCACTTGCAAAGAAAGTGACAATTATTCTGTATAGGATATCTGTTTGTGCATGAAGAGTGTCTTTTGATACTTAGAAATTTGTGGATTCAGTATTTTTTGGTGCCATCATTGAAAAAAAGTGTAGCAATAATAACATGAAATTGAGAGTTACATACAGATGGCCTGGGTTACTGTCTGTTCAGTTAAAGTTTAATTTTACAGTTTGGGGACATGCAATGCCTTCTGCTTCAACCCTCAAGTTGCCACCATGAATAGCCTATTGTGTGCTGAAAAATGGTGTTAAACCTAACAACAACAACATCAACCCTCAAGTCAAATGGGCTAATTTCATGTTTAATAACTGATTAAGTTGTCCTTTCTTCTAAATATACATGCTGTATCCTCATTGCCTTGTTTTGAATTGATTGCCATATCCGTTTCCCCTATTCCAAAAATTAGAAGTTCCTTACAATTGCTTTTACAGTGGATTTTAATGCAATGGAAGATTTTGACAGACATTTGTTGGTAATGTCAAAGAAGCATGGTATACATAAAGGTATCTTTACCTTTTTTTAAAAAATGTAATAGTCCTGTGTTAATAGGCTTTCAGTAGAATTGATCATGACGTAAAACATCTTGCATGTCTGCAGACATTGGTATCCCCACAATCTCAGTAAGGTGCCATTAATTGATAATGGTATTCAATTTTCAACGGATTGGATTATCGGAGGTGGAGGGACAAAAGGAAAAGAATACACTGGGAAAGCAAACATATATCAATGATTGTAGCCAGGTTATACCATAACATAATAACATAAGCAATATTAACACTGGGAAAGCAAACATATATCAATGACTGTTGCCAGGTTATACCATAACATAATAACATAAGTAATATTAACACTGAGATTTCTTTTACATATTTAAGGTACTTTCAGTTGAGTTGACCAGGGGCATCTGTCATCACTAGAGATGTCAGAATTTTAGAAAACTTCTACCAGGTACCCATTGATTCTAATGTTCGGTTACTGGGGTACCCAATCAATGGGAATTTGTTTTAAATGAGAACCTGAACTGTTTTGTTGTTGGTTCTCACATGCCAACCCCCAAGAGAGGTATAAGCATAATTATTACTAATATAAGTGACAATAAAGCATAATCTGATTATAAAAGAGTTTATAATGCCATAATTATAGAAAGCTTAATGAAACACATTCATTTTTTGTTGCCACTTACCTGAATCTGCAGTTAAAATTTTGTCACAAATTGTCTAAATCCATGTTGATTAGTAGTTAGTACGAGAATATAGACATAAAAGAATTTGATAAATCGAGCATGCATATTGCTTACTTTAACAAGTCTAAATGTCTTCAGTAAATTTCACAAATTGTCATAAAGTCCACAAATGACTATTGTAAAACATCACTGTTGAATTCTTATTTCAAAATTATTAAAGCACTTTTGATTTGTCTTTTTTGGATGCAACATCTTTGTAACAAAATCCCTCCTCTCTAACATCATTCAGTCATATAACATCCATCAGTCATATCGATAAAACCCATATATTATGATATCTGGTGCATATTTTCAATTTTGACTGGTCAGCTATGATTGTGGTATCAAAATAGAATGAATCACATGATTTCACATTCACGAATCTGTCTGTTTTCTTGGAACCATTTCATATACATACTATAAATAGAAAATAATTAGAGATTTGACAATTAACACACCTGCTGGTATTGTTGTTTCCAATTTGACGATCAGTCATATATGTACTATATAATAATACAAAAATAAGTCGTAAATAGGTTTAGTACATTAGTTTCCTTTAGCCAGTGAGAATGCAGTATTCCATTCAGTGAGTTGCACTTGCATATTAAGTGGATGTGATCATGGCAATGTAGAGTGGGACAATTGTCTGGTATTAAAGGTATGATAGTAAGCCATACATTGGAGAGGCATAAAAATGGAATGCCTGAACTAAGCATCAGTACCAAATTTATTACACTATGCAAGGAGAGCAGTGGCTTCCCTTGTATTATATAATACATGTATGGCAAGTAAATTGTAGGCATCATTATGAGCCCTTGTGACAATAAATAAATGTGCACATAACAAGCCTCAGACTGCAGTCATTATTCTTTGTTTTGACCTTTACTTGGAAACATTTTTTTTAAAGATGCCCAGTTGTCAATTTTATTATTCAGGTTATTATCATTGGGCAAGTAACCTATGGCATCTTTAGACATCACCCTTATGAATTTCATTTCTTTATAGGTATTGTATTAATTGGTGAAATTGGAGGAGGAGCTGAGGAAAAAGCAGCTGAATATCTTAAAAACAACAATATAGTGAGTCAGATATTTTTCTGATTTATTTTTTATTTTACTGTTTAACAAACCAGTAGATATTTTACCCTAAAAAATTACATTAGTACATGCGTTAAAACTGAAGATGTATTAATCCACAGAAGTTATTAAATTGTCGAGTTATGTTGTTGGACAAACATTAGCTTTTTTCATGTGAGCCACAAATGTGAATGGATCATATAGTGTTACCCTTTTCATGCATCTGTCTGGCTCTGTATATACATATTTTGTTGTTTAGTTAAGATTTATTGGATATTTTTAAAAAGATAGAAAAATGCCACCATTTTGTCTATGTGGAAACTTGGCTATTACAGCACAGTCCAACAAAGTAGGTCATATTGGTGGGGCATTTGTGTTCAGGTTTCTAGGTCAGTATTTGTAAACGATGCAAATATTCAACTGTATTTTTCTATTGTTGCAGGATGCATGCTAGCACAGCAAAGTCAGAAACTTTTAATTTAATGCTTACTAGGGCATGTTGTTTTAAACTTTATGTCAGCAAAGTCAGAAACCTTTAATTTGCTGCTAGCATTAGCATCAACCTTAGTTAAATTTACTAGGACATGTTGTGATAACCAAACTTTATTCACTGTTAATATTGCAATGTCAGTTGTTTTAAAATTTCTGTTAGTGTTAAATAAATAACATATTATTTATTGTACGAAAAAAGTAAAGTGCTTTTGATTGTAATTGTCTCAGAGATTACTTCTCACATTAAGGTTCTCACTCTCTCTGTTTATGGTCAAACCTGTCATAATAGTCACTTAAGTTTAGTTATCACCTGGTCACAATGACCATTCTAATGTAAACCCATCCACCCCCATCCCCCTTGGCAAATATCTTGTATAAATGTCATGTAATAAGCAATCATCTGTCTTCCACTGTCAGGAGCCATGTGTATCCTAACTAAGCTGTTTTCACCCTGCCTTTAAGAGTCTCTCTCTCTCTTTCTCTCTCTCTCTCTCTTTCTCTCTCTCTCTCTCTCTCTCTCTCTCTCTCTCTCTCTCTCTCTCTCTCTCTCTCTCTCTCTCTCTCTCTCTCTCTCTCTCTCTCTCTCTCTCTCTCTCTCTCTCTCTCCCTCCCTCCCTCCCTCCCTCCCTCCCTCTCCCTCTCCCTCTCTCTCAGAGCGAGAATACAGCAATCTTAGTAACATTGTGTGGAACTTATTATTTGATGATTTTGTTATTTTCTTTTTGCTACCTAGCAACACTAAATACATGTATTTTGATAGCATCCTACTACTACTTATAATAATGCATGCACACTGATGCAAAATAATAATAATGATGCTTCTAATACAAATAGTGCTTATGCCATTTGGTGTATAATTCATGCATTCGTCACAATCCAAGTTTGAGAGCTGAACCTGGTCATCTGTCTACAAAGGCCATGACATTTTCCCATGGGTGGTTGAATCATAATCTGAATAAAAGCAGCACTTGACTAACTTAACTAGTATAAGCTACTTTTTTCTGTATACTCTAATATATTCCAGGTGGAGTAGTAGTTCAATAATAACCAGTTCACTAGTTTATGAAATGATGCTTGACTGACTTCACCAATATACCTCTTGCTTTGGTACAGATATTTAGGTGTGTCTGTACAATGAGCAGATAAAGTTCAAGCAGTGCAAATAGGTTGATAAGTACCATATTACATGACTGCTTGCTGGGTGTGGTATGACATTAACATGCAAAATATGTGCTTCTTTGGATTGAGAATCAGTGGGCTGCAGTATTTGTCAGACAATCAAAAGCAAAAAGGGAAGCAAATAAGCACAACTTTAAAATTGTCAAAAGTGAACAAGTTCCATGTGGAGATTTGTAATGCCCAGGAATCATCAGTGGATAAGAAAATCAGGAGAACCTTTTCAGCCATGGCTGCACATACAGTCCCAGCTCCACCTTTTCCTCCCATGACCTGTCCCATTGTCATCAGCCTAGTACTGGTATGGAGATTAAGATGACCTTGTTCCACCAGGATCAAGCTTGTCATCAGAATTAGATTACATGAGGTCAGCACTGATGTCAATCATTCCTACATTGTTGAAAGTTGGGACTGCTTAAATTGACACTACAATATCCATTGTGGGACAGTGTTGCCTGTAGGAAATCCCCAGATATTTCATATTTTGTTCCATTATACGGGTACTGGAACTCATAAGGATCAGTCTACCCATTCAAGTACCACATCACATCCAGCTTTCTATTTGACCAGTTTATTGCTTCTGTAGCCACTTGATAAGGACTCAATATGACCAAGAGTCATTAACCAGTACATACATTTTACAGAACCATCATATTCCTATGCCATAAAAGAACAATATCTCATGGCACAAAAACATACAGTTCCATAACATCAGCAGTCAACTTACAGCTCACAGAAAGAGATGCATTGCTCTCCACTTCACTATCTTGAAAGAGCATCAAAAAACCTTACTTAGATGGGAACCCTTGTCCTCAATGGCCACATTTAGGAAGGACACAAGTAGGTGGTGTCGTGAATGACAAATTCATGTTCAAGCCCAGCATGTTATAGGTAGACTGAATCATCCCATAAGGCTCAGTTGATGGGACTTTTAATAACAGTGCAACAAACTACCTTCTAGGTTATTTAGCAACATGTTAGTAACACGGCATTATGCCTTGTGCTGGATTTGCATAATCATAGTAGAAATACACCCTCTCAACCCCTCTGTAGTCACATAATACTAACACTGCATGCATTCTGGACCACTCGTGACTGAAGTACAGATAGGCATTTGGCAGCGCTCCTTGTATCTCAGGGGAAATAACTCTCACTATCACAATTTTAGGCACAAAGCTTAATTCAATTTAATGGTTGTATTCCTACCATATTGTGATGTTTATGTCATTGAAGAAAGATATTCTACCCAAACAATTGGTTTCTTGAAAATTCAGCATTATTAAAATTTCATTGATTCTAATCCATTCTTTTATTTCCAGCACACATTAATAAATTTGAAAAACCAGAAAGGTATGCATCAGATAAATCTGATAATTGCAAATCAGTTAAGACATATCATTATATTCTTATGTTCAATACACTGTTTTTATGTTAAATTCTTGTCACAAAATTTGTTGAGTCTTTGTATTTCTCTCATATTTTCAGGGACATAAGGCTAAGCCAGTAGTGTCGTTTATTGCTGGGCTTACGGCACCACCTGGCAGGAGAATGGGTCATGCAGGGGCTATAATTGCAGGAGGCAAAGGTGGTGCAGAAGAGAAGATAGAGGCATTGAAAGCAGCTAATGTACAAGTTACATTGTCACCAGCTCAGATGGGAGTACTTATGGCCAAGGTAAATACAGCATGCTTTTTAGATATCCGTTTCAGATCATGCACACATCATCGCAAGCAATGGAGACAATCCACTATGCTTCTTTATCACCTGTCATCATCAAAGCCATCTCACAATCTCCAATACATAAATGAAAATGCGGTTTTTATCAACTGTGTTTGAAAGAGAAACTTTTACATACCCAAAAAGAGTGAATGTTCATGTTGGGTCACAGCAGCAAGAAGATTTTATTCGTACTTTTAGTGATTGGTTAAGCGGTCATATGCATATGAGAAACAATGAAATCGTCTGCACAGGCAGCCACAGGTGATAAGGAACATAGGATATTTTCTTCTTCAAACACATTACCTGATCATAATACTTTAGGAAAACTACTACTACGTTACAGATCCAGTCCTTTCAAATTAAAACATTTTACTTGAAAGGCAAAAAATTATCTGCTGACATAAGTGGCAGTTAGAGTGACCTCCTTTTGGTACCAAGATTGGCACCAAATCCCTTGAAATCAACAGTTCTCTACAGAGGTTTCACAAACTCGATACAAGCAGTTTGGAACTTTTCTAACTAAATACAAGTTGGTGGAGTTTCATCTTCAAAAGGAAATATTAAGTTCCAACTTTTCTGTTCTTCTATCAATAACAACAAAGTTTCTAAGTTTTCACAGTTATCACTTTGCTATTTTCACACACTTCATTACCTTTTGTACCTACATGTACAGGTCACGATGGTGTCCTCTCACAATTCTATAACCATATTAATAAGTGCAGGTCTGGTGATTGAAAAATTTCATATACTATTTTACTGTATAAATTCTTCTACATCTGGATATATGTGGGTGAGTTTTAAAATGGTGGAGGATCCCTTGAGTGAGATGCCCCTTCCACCATAAAGATGTATGAAGGCAATGGAATATATTTTTAGTGGTGTGCACAACAACACTTATACCACTGCAGGCATCAATACCTCAATAGCTAACTCCATGTCTCTTTTCATGACAGTTTTAACACCAGTCACAATTAAAACCTACTGTTAAAACTGTATTATCATGGAAAGAGGATATCAAACAGACCAAAGACCTATCCGATCTTTTGATTAGTTTGGATTACAAGATGAGCATATAGACAAGTCCTTGTGCTCCTGCAGTTTTTATCATGATTATTGCCCTTTTTGTCCTGTAGCTGAATAAGACAGAATCTTGTGAACTCCATTTGTCTTGCAGTCTTTTATGAATCATTGTGAAACTTGGTACAAGTTATGCTCATTATCAAAAAGTGCACAAATTGACCCACCCTCTTTGATTTATTTTTTTGGAGGCTTGCATATATTTTTAAAATGTTACTTTTTACTTTATGTTTTTAAAAAGGAAAATTTCATTTTACACTTCAATTCTGATTTTTCTCTTCATCAGAGGAGTGCAGTTTATTTTTCCATGTTTCTCCTTTATTATTCATCCATTTTTCTTGGATACTTTCTTTAAAGTTTCAAAGTATGCATCTAACATCTAACATGTTTCACCTTATACACTCCACTTTGGAGAATAATTTTCACTTCACTTTATTAGGATGTTTTAAAGTTCACATTAAATAATGTGGGGTTTTTTTTATTTTGCAGGCAATGCACAGTCGGATGTGATAAATTCACTAGTTAGATGAAGAATTCCTGCAAGCTTAACACAGAGCCAGTTTTAGCTTGTAGAAGCAAGTTTCACAAAGAGAAACTACTATATATTCTTTTTAACTTTGTTTTACTGCTGTACTTAAATGTATGGTCAGATCTTGTTGATTTATGTTTTGGTGAGAAAACTATGTGATAAAGTTTTCAAATTAAAGTAGCCAAACAATACATGTGCTTTGCAGTGTTTTATTTTCCTGCTTAATCCAGTCTGTTGGTGGTTGTTTTTTTGGGGGAGAAACTGTGGTTATAAATTTGTTTATTTCTACAACATTTTACACTACATTTCAAAGATTTTTGGCTCCTTTACCTGAAAATATTGTAATTAAAAAGATCACCAACAGAGCCTCAGAAGGATGGATGAAACATTTTAGTCCATATGTCAAGCATTATTTATTGAATTATTCAGGTTCCCAGGCTACAGTGCAGTTGTGTATAATACAAGAGTGTAAATACAATAAAAAGAGCAGATGCTTGATAACATCTGGTGTAATATATGAATTCCTGACCTACAGTGTATAAACTAGAATGTGCACAAAAAGTTTTCAGTCCTAGGTGCTAGTGATTAATATACAAAAATTTAAGAAATTTATCTTTTGTTATCTCAGTGTGTGTATATATGTGCAAATACACACACATACACATGAACTATATATTAATTTCCACATACTTAGAAGGGAGGTTTCTGTGCAGTGTTAGCAATTCTTTTGAGAATTCCACCCATTTTTGACTTATCTGGCCATATTATCTTATAGCATGGCCCATTGTTGTGCATTGTTATTGATCGTTCATGTTGACCATCACATTTTTTATTTAACAAATTTACATCAGTTTTGCACCATGTGGATGGAATTGGTAGTTTCTCACAATTTTTATTTCCTTTCTCCCCCAAATATTGAATTCTCGAAGCTCTTTCTTTTGTCATGAAAACAATCTGCCTACAGTATTACTTTGGTGCATGATTATCCCAATATATATTTTTGTTCAAGAATATGAATCAGTACTAACAATGGGCAGAGTTGCTAAAGACAATACTAACTTTATGATGGTAATTAAATTCAATTTCCAAATACCATTTTTACCAGCCAAAACATTCAAGGCTTGTAGTAGTCCACCAAGTTGCAATTGAAAGTCACTGTTCCTCACTTATGTAATGTATTTTCAAGGTTGAAATTAATGGCAAATGGGATTAAATTTCTGTAATGAAAAACTTGGAGAAATACAAAATTTAGTTATTATTCAGTGAATTATTAGTTTCAAATAAAAAATAATAACGAAAATAATGAAATTAATATGATATATGTTAGAAGATAGTGGGTGAAAATTACAGTGAAATGTGGGTATAGAATGGAGCAGACAATTCCACAGTGCAGGCATGTTCAGGTAGATCAGATATTCATATGTAAATTTTGGGTATCTAACCATGTTATGAAACATGTCCAATAATAATGCAAGGAAAAGATAGTGCAGCCAACAAAATTGTAAGGTGGCAAAACTGTCAGAGCAAACAAGATATCTTTTTTTTACCACTACTAATACATTGAGATGCTGGATAGTTTTCCATTAATTATTTTGTGACTTCTTTTTTTAGTGTTTTGAGTTTACAAGGTTTATTTCAGAAAAAAGCATCATGGCATCTGGAGGTAAGATATACCCATAATGGGTGTTCTTTAGTGTGGTATAATTGTTAGATATATGATTCAGTGTATTTTATTGTATAAAGAAGATAGTTTTTATTGTCTGGATTTAATACTCAGTGATAGTTTTTATTATCTGGATTTAATACTGAGTGATAGTTTTTATTGTCTGGATTTAATACTGTGTGATAGTTTTTATTGTCTGGATTTAATACTGAGTGATAGTTTTTATTGTCTCGATTTAATACTGAGTGATAGTTTTTATTATCTGGATTTAATACTGAGTGATAGTTTTTATTATCTGGATTTAATACTAAATGATAGTTTTTATTGTCTGGGTTTAATACTGAGCAGACATAATCATTATTGGTCCCTCCAGGATATAATTTTGGGATGGAAATGTGAATTTTGGATGAAGCTGGGTATATTTAACTAGATTCACTCAAAATCATCTTTAAGAGGGCATGCTAATTCATAACACACATTTTCATAACATAGTACAAGTCTGAGTGTATTTGAGCTAAAGAGAACAAATATGTCTGACTTTGTTTTCTACTTGTCCATGTTGTGACTAAGTAGAACTAAATAACCTTTACATAATTGCTTGCCAAACTGGAATTCTGAAAAAAAGATGCCAGCGGATGTGTGAATACTATTAAATATGAACCATTTGAAGGTAAAAGTAATTTGATAATAGTAGTAATTTTATTTCAGAACACAGAAAAGACTGAATATTGATTTATTATAAATATATCATCTGTTATTAGTTATTACAATGACCATTGGAGGGTTCACAAGAAACACACTTCACAATATACTAATACTGCCATGCTTGTGATTCTACCATCTGTCAAACAAAATTCAGTTTTTAAGGCTGTATATTGCACATACCATTTTATACTTGAAATCTGTTACCAGTTTTGAAAAGTAAAATATTTTTTAAGAAAAAAAATAGTATTTTTATGTGTTTTAACCTTAAATTACAAAACCCAGCTGGAGCCAGTTTAATAGGGACAATAAATGGTATAGAACAATGGCTGGGTAATCTGCTCAAGAAGACTAGCAATGTACATGACAAGGGGTTAATTGATTGCATTATTGTTATAATGTGGAAAGTTTAGAGCCAAGTGTGGGATGTTTTATTGGATGTTATAATTAAAGGGATCAAAGGTAGTAATTGATGGCTTTCAAGTCTTGAAACAAAAATTGCCCAACATTTGGAGGAATAATTTTAGCAGAAACATTTAAGAAAGTGTTTTGATTTTTGGTGTTTGATTATTATTGTGTTTAAAATGTGTTTAGAGGAATATTTCAGGACTGGTCATATTTTTTAGCTGAAATGTACTTTCTGCCAATTATAAAATACAACAGCTGAGAAATAATGATGCATCAGAAACCTTCCTTGTCAAGTTTGAACTTCACTTGCATAAGAAATGGAGATCATAAGAAATGAAATCCTCCAGTTTGAAGTAAGAAAGTTATTGTGGCCCATTCTGAGCATTTTGTAATGTTCATTGACTGGACCAAATGTGAGAAAGGGTTGTACATGACAGCAGTAGTGGCCCTTAGAGAAAATATCCACTTCCGTCTATTTTGGTGCCTCTTAAAGCTTGGCGCCCTAGGCGACTTGCATAGTTTGCCAGTGTGATCAAGCCAACCTTGCTTGGCAGCATGATTAAGTTAGTATGACCTCCATGTGCTCATGTCCAGCAAAGTATAATCAAATTTTTGAAAGTCTTTGAAGCTCACATTAAGCCTTCAGGCTAAGACCAGTACTACAAGGTGCCTTTCAAACCTCAAAGCCGTTTTAGAGGTCAAAAACTTCCCAAACTTGGGCTGACCATTTAGGGACATGTTTTACTTGCATATCCTGGTTGCCTGCCTGATATTTGTGTTTGGCTGGCAAAAGATGTCTTTTTTTCAAAGCTCTTCATAAAGACAGGCCTGATGCTTAAGATGTGGAATCAGCATCTTAACAGTTTTTAGGAAGCAAACAATCTTGTTAAATGGGGGACTTCTATACATGATTGTATGAAACAAAAGCCTGTAAGTTCTGCTGTTAAGAGAGACAATAATTCAGAAACCAGTAATGAAAAAAAATTAGGCTAACAATAAAACTTTAATCAGTAAAATCTAAATGAATGTTCATGTTATTGTAATGTTTAGGGCCATTTTTCAGCACAAGATAGGCTATACATGGCAGCCAGTATCAATGGTGTATGAAGAACCTGAAAAACCCAGGAAAGAACTAGCATGCTTTCTCACGTACTTGGCCTAGCCCGAGACTCAAACCCATACAAAGATGAGATAGCAGTGATCCGTAACGATGAGCTCTTTAGACCACTCAGCCACTCTGGGGCTCCCTAAGTGGATATAGAACTCTTAAATGGTGCAAAACCAAGAGACTGCACAAGGAGCGTGAAGAAAGAGATCATATACAAAGTGATCATATATACAAAGTGATCACAAGTTTGCTGCTGCACAGTAGTTGTAACAATTGGACTTTGACGGTTGCTGAAGTTGTTAGAGTGTTTGCCTTGGATATGGGAGATCATGTCTTCAGACCCTGGCCATGTGATACCAAAAAATTGTATTAAAAAAGATAATACTAGCAGCTGCCTCGCTTATCGCTCAGTGTTAGGAGGTTAGTGTTATGACTAGTTGGGTTTGTGTCAGAATGTGGATGGGACATAAAGCTACTTGTCTGCGGTATGATGACAGTGCTGGACATCACTATAACTGCCACACTGCAGACGTTGTAGCGATATGATTGAAAAGTTGTTAAAACTTTGTTAGAAATGCAATTCTCTCTCTCTCTCTCTCTCTCTCTCTCTCTCTCTCTCTCTCTCTCTCTCTCTCTCTCTCTCTCTCTCTCTCTCTCTCTCTCTCTCTCTCACACACACACACTCACACACACACACACACACACACACATTCTTATATTTGGTGGATATCGAGGACTCTGGTATGGAACTACGTACCGAGAACATTTTGTTCTGGCAATCTTAGAGAGGAAAGAAATAGTTTGAGGCAGTAAGTTAATAGCAAAAATGTGATAAATCAAGGAGTTCTAAGGAATATGAAATTTAGTAACGCAAGTGAGGACATGCACGTTTACACAAATATTCTGGATAATCCATGCAAACTTAGGACACATAACTATTGACCACAACAGGAAACTGTAGATAATATGACGATATGGCCAGCTGTGACTCCATTATCTTGAAAAGTGAAAATGAACATTATTAAGCCATACATGAACTGTTCAGACTAAAAGAGTTGGTACACTCTGCATAATTGTGGTTCGTTTTTTATTGTCATCTCAGAAATATCTTTAACTGTTTCCAGAATATACGGCCAATCACATTATGATTATATCGGCTTAATTAAGGCATCAGTCTAATTCAAGAATGGCATTCATACATACATGTGTAATTTATACAACAATGTGGTAGGCTGGTGTTTCCATACTGTTCATAGCATGTGTATATATGTTTAGACAGAAGCACAGTACTGTGATTGTTGCTATGCTTATTTATCAAAATATGTATTGTTATATTGTAAGTGTGCATAAATTGATAATATCAAGAACAATTTATATATGACGTAAACCTATTCTACTAAATCTGAAACCATCATGTAATTCATAAAATCTAAAACTGATTTTCCTTGTTGGTATTATGAATGAATTTGATTTAATTGTTTTACAATATTTAATATGTATGAAGGCATTTTGTTAACTTTGACCAAAGAATTTAATGAACAATTTTACACTGATCCTCTGTACTATTCTTTTATAAAAGAAAACTGATTTTAAAACATCATGAAGACTATTAACAATGGTATATCATAGTCGAAGAAAACTTTAAACATATATAATCAGATATAATTTTTTACGAATATGTAATTAAATTACTTGTGTGTTTTAAATTTCCTTTCATTTTATTTTCTTATATTTTATTAGAATTATTATTTTTTTGCTGGATTTGACATTTTTCCCAGTAAATTCAGTTCAGTTATTTTATCCTGATTAGAACGCAATAGTATTGCTTCATTTTACTTTTAGCTGACCTTGTTTCAGAGATTGATAAGCACACAGTGACAACGATTGGTCGTAATCAGTCATACTTTGTGTGATCACTCTATTATGTAAATAATCCATTTATTTGAATTTTATAATGAGATTTGTTAGGATTGACCAATTGCGTCCATGGCGTACGTGTTAATTGTGTTATGGGCTTTCTGCGACATTCGAATAAAGTGGCTACGTCCCCCCCCATTACATGACTTAAAATTATGTGTAAAATTTGCGCTCATAGTGTTTTTCAGGCAATCGTAAACAAATATCTTCGGATCTCAGAGGCATTTTGTGTTGTGACTAATTGAGTTGAAAATTTGTATTTTTCCTGGAATAAATGCTATTTCATCAAATTATTGGAGAAAGACATTTAGTGGAAATTCTTTGGAATTTTAAAGCCGGAATATTATTCTTGATTCATTAAATTCAGCAAGGATCTATTGACAATACAGTACATTACTAAATTCATCTGACGTCATCGTCCGCCATCATGGAACTTCCAACTTGGATTTCATTTAGGACATTTTGGTGATATGACTTTTATTTTTAGATTTCATGATTAATTTTTGGATTATATTCACAAACTGTAAGTCTCTTTTCATATTTTTTGTTTAAATTTACAAACTTGTTAGTTTCACTCTTTTTTAATTACTTATGAACTAACCTACATGTAACACAATACAAAGGATACACATAAATTTTGACAAAATAGACTGAAAATATGAGGACACGTTTACACAAACAAAAGAAATCAAGACAAACTGAGGACCCACCCAATTGCCAAGAACACATGAAGAATATGAACATTCGTAAATCATGGACAAAGAGAAGATTCTTGCACATCTAGTCTAAACGATTAGTACAAGCGAGACACTACTAACAAAATCAAAGACTGTGAACAATGGTAGGTCATGGACCATGAAGACGCGTTTACACATCTAGTCTGAATTATCGATATAAGCTAAGGACGCATACTATTTGACAAAATCACAGAAACCATAGAGATTGGTAAATTATGATCAACGAGAACATGTTTGCACATATAGTCCAGTCTTAACAATCAATACGACCGCTCAGGTGGCCTAGTGGTTAGAGCGTCAGCATCGGATGTGAGAGGCTGCGGGTTCGAACCCAGGCCGAATCATAACAGACATAAAAATGGTCCTGACCGCTGCCTCGCTAGGTGCTCGGTATTAAGAAGTCAGTGTTGGGACTAGTAAACCTGGTGTCAGAATAATGTGATTGAGTGGGATATCACGCTACATGTCTGCGGCATGATGCTCAAGTGCTGGACATTATTTTTGGAATATGTCTTCTTGTCATTGACTGACTGGTGAATGTATTGATTAACTTTAGAACGACATGACACGCTTCGGACTAATCCACCACTTTGGAGATCATACTGTAATAAATTTGGAGTATTCGCATTTGGTTATCGACCCGTTTTAAGGAATTCTTATATTTGTGTGATTACTTGTTTGATTATTGGAACTCGGCGCATTGGAAATATTCGTTAGCCCGAAATATTAAGCCATTTAGTAGGAGCAAACGTCACGGAGTAAAGTGATTGCGAATTTATATGATGCCATGGTTGACTTTTAGTGAATTCAGGTCAAAAGTGTATGTGTCCATGTCGTACCATAGCCCCTATTAAAACCTAGTGGTGTGCATTGGTGGTGTGACTGCAGTGGCAGTACTTACGGTAGGAGACCGATAAATTACATAAAGGTGTGCGTGTGTGTGTGTGATTTAGATTTTTAACTTAGCTTTAACAATTTTTTTCAATCATATCGTTACGATGTTTGCCGTGTGACAGTTTATAGTGATGTCTAGCACTGTTGCATCATGCCGCAGATATGTTGTATGATATGCCTTCAATCACATTATTCTGACACCAGGTCAACCAGAAATAACACTAACCTCTTAATGCTGAGCGCCAAGTGAGACAGCTGTTAGTACTACTTTTTTAAAGTCTGACTCGGCTGGGGTTCAAACCCGCGACCTTCCTCAAACGAGGCTGACGCTCTAACCACTAGGCCACCGGAGCGGTAAATTTCATAAAGGAATAAACAAAAGGGACTCCGCAGCTACCGCTTATGTCGCCATGTGATGCAGTTGTACTGGAGAAACGTGCCTTGAAACCATGAATTGACTGGCGTAAGGTGGAGTAATGAAAATAGTTCCCTGTGTTAAAGAATAGTTTTATAGTTTCTACTGCGTGAACTGCTGATGGTACGGAAAGATAAAGATAAACTACGCAGTTGTGCGGTTGATAGATATTTGACAAGTTGTGAGATCTGTATTGTTGCGTTGATTAGCGAAAAATTTATGCTTAGAATGGAGACGGCTGGCTTTCTAATTTACAACTGAAATTGTATAGAAGTCTTTTTTGAAAATTGGGGTAATCTTATTACTTCTAGCGGAATCGCGCCAGGGTTAATCACCGCTCGGTCAAGCAAATGCCCTTGACTTGTAACAATATCATTTGATTGGATTTAGGCATTTATGGCAGGAAACTCGCCTTATCGGCAATGACTATTCGCTTTTTGCCAAAATAGAATAATCTCTCTCTCTCTCTCTCTCTCTCTCTCTCTCTCTCTCTCTCTCTCTCTCTCTCTCTCTCTCTCTCTCTCTCTCTCTCTCTCTCTCACACACACACACACACACACACATCTGACATTCTCACGCGTCACCTTCCAAATCACTTAGATTATACATTTGCTAATTCAAGGTACCTCGTATTGGTGTGTAGTTTTAAACTTTTATTTTTCTTCTGCGTCGCCGTCTTTATAAACCATACTGAAAACAGACTTAATGAGTAAGAATACTACAGTCTAATGCAGCTTTAAATAAATGGTCTTTTAAGTTATAAATACAACTTGGTCCAGTTGAACATCCTGAGCATTGTGGCTATTGTTAAAAACCTCTTTACATTTTGGAAAACAATATAAATTGACTCCTGTTTTCATTTTGTTTGTTCTTTTAATAAGAAAGACTTTGTTTATAATAGAACTATCGATATAAACATAATTCGTGATATCTTAAGCAAAGTCATCAAATAACCAATTGAAGCAAGTATATAAGTTTGAAAGAACATTGAATGCAATCAACAGTTTATGATTGCTTGCACGTGTAGTCGCAGGTCTTAAGAGCCGATAATAATAAACATATTGCTGTAATTAAATGTTTCATTTTGGGACTGATCATCTTGATGATAAATGTTTGACGTCTATAGTATACATTTATCTTTCTATGTATTTACTGCAGTTCTCTGCGTGTAACTTCCAAATTCGGTTAGTGATAATTGCATGTCACCTTAACGGGATTTTTCGCTTCATTCACATCTGTTCTCTCCTGTTTGAATACCAAGCAGGCAATTGATGAAATAACGGCGGATATAGTTCATTTAATAATCATAAGATAATTTTGAATATCAAGGATTGCTTTTCAATATCTTCATTTTTACTGATGGGTCGGCAAATTAGGCAATTTGGGTACATCTCTACAATGAATTCATGCTTATTTCCAATTGCATTTTGATGTACTTCTTTCGTACATGTCATGAATATATTTGCTTGTATTGGACATGTATGGTATGAATGTATCGTGAGTGTCAGAAAACATGCATGAAATATTAATAAAACATACGAGAGATTGTTATACGCACCAACTTTTATACTTATAATTTAGCTAAGTAGGTCGTGTTAGATGCTTGGATAAAAAGGGAGATAATACGTTTTTGCACCGTTTAATTTGATAGCGCAGATATTTCTACAAGTTTTCTACTGGGCAATTGAGGACATAGTTTCTGGCGTGTGTATCGCCAGCTTTGGAAGAAAGATACACTCCAGAATCGCGAACAAGCACCAAACGTGTAAACGGGGACTGTAGTGTAAGCCTTAATCCAATTAGTTTTGAAATATCACTTGACAGTAAAAGTAATCAGATATTCCACACTGGACGGGAAATGATACACATCAACAGCTGGTTTATGTTAAATGTTCACTAGGGTTCAAGTTCCATGTTGAAAATACTTTCATGGCAGTCTTTACTCCCCTTCCAAGCTGTACTGATGTCTGGTATTTAATAAACAGTATATAACACCTTTTGCAGTTATTCTTCAATAACAAATAACATTGTAGTGACGTTCCTACAAATTATGATTTTACGTTATTCTAGGCTAAAATAGTTGGTAGAAGCAGTATTTTACCATTTTTCCAAACAAGGACGTCCTCGGTTGGAGGTGTGTCCTCGGTATGTTGGTGTGTAATGTCATGAATGTCCTCGGTTTACACCAAATGCACCACCCACCCACCCCATAAATAATTGGGGTTATTATCATTAGGGAAATACCAAGTCTTCGAACAAAGAAATTTAATTAGTAGTGCGTTACCCCTCACTGTTATACTCCTCAATGAAAAAAAAAATTAAACCCATGCTAGATACACTATCATGACATAGAAATTCTTTGGAATGTGAATTGACCCAGCCTGACTTGCCGTTATCAGTCCAAACGCAATAGCGCATCATCATTCATTTGTGGATTACATCTCAAGTCAGACGTGGAAAAATTACTTGACAAAAGAATAGCTACAGTAATTGGTTTGCTATATTATGCCTTAAAATTCATATTTCTTTCTAGTGAATAGGTATCCCTCAATCCCTATTTATCGAAAGTGTCATTTGATAATAAGTGATAATTTGTTTTACATGATAAGCAACCTACCCTCCCTACTCAGTGTAGGAATATGTATATTTATTAATGGGTATCAAACTTATCCATTCAACGTTTACTTTTTTTCACAGAGTTCGTTCATTTGTCTATTTTTGTTAGTAATGCATCGAGCATTATTAACGGTGATTAAATTCTAAAACGTACTTAGTAGAAATTACTCCATTTTTTCAATTAGTGCACTTAGCTTAATTATAATTCATAAGTGATGTTCCTATGTTTATAATTCATTTCAAGATGTCATGACATATAAATCTCAAATTATCCTGGTTATCACCTCTTAGACTTCAAAGGTCTTGGTTAAACAAACTCCACGGTCTTTTAAGCTACCATCCCATGGTATTTTGTAAGTGGAAGAAATTGTTTTCGCAACACACAGGCGCATTGTTTCACATCAAAGTTTTTTATATGCCATGTAAGGTTTTCAAGCAAGGTGGCCGACTGCATCGTCCATTCTCTTTAATGTTCTGCGTCTAAGGCCCATTGTGCAAAGTGGAGAATGTTTGTAGATTAGTGCAGTAGGAAATACACTTTTCCTAGCTCCCTCTCTTGTTGCAGTAGCAGATTTTCTGCTGTTAAGTTCTCGGGCAATTTTGTTCGGTTTCCAAAATCAAGGTTTTAGGGCTGCCCTTAAGTTCTCTAAATGTCAGTCCATAAGCTCGGATCCTGCTTTGTCGGATCTTATTATACTTCGAGCATCAGATACTGGTATTTTGCTCGTTGGTGCCAAGATTGAATTTCACATGAGTTTCATGAAAGTTGACAAGCAAAACCTTATTAACCTTCATAGGGCCGGCCTTATTAGGCTTATTGAATCTATTTGACCCAATCTATTACCGCGCTCACAGAGGACCCGCGCGTTAGTAATTTTTTTAAAAAATATCTTTAGAGAGAAAGTAAATTCAAAGCTTTGGAAGAAAAATCTAAGTTCAGTATCATAAAACTTGTTTAAACGTTTGTTTCCAAATGCCGTGCTCACTGGGGACCGCGCATGTAAATCCAGATAACCCCGATAAAATGATTTAAGTCAGGTTCAGCGTTTGCTAAGGGCGGATGCTTGACCTTACAGGAAGGGTTCCTTCGAAAATATACTCAAAAAGTATCTTCATCTGGTTGTAATATTATCACAGAGAAGAAAGAAACATGTTTTGTGAAAAGAGGAGCGAAAGTTTAGTTCAGCGGAATTGATGTTCTATTTTATTTTTTTCCCTATCTATGTCTGTCAAGCTTCTTTGCGACCCCGCCAAACCCCAACAAAAACGGCCTGTAGTTTTCATCAATACTTCCATCCCCAGGCTTATATGTGCTGGAGATGGTCAAGATAGGCTTCTCTGTCCAGTTGGGGCATGAAAGTTCTACTGAGCAGTTGCTATTGGAGAAATGAATATAAGAAGGTTTTTTTGTCTCTCCTTAATGGGCTCGGATGATACTGTACCATCTGTTTCCAGATGGAATTCGCACAAGCCATCAAGGTAGTTTATCGCTCTCTTGCTGAGTGGTCTTTCATTCATGAGGACAAAGACCATGAGGTTAGTGAAATCCACAATTCTTGGACCTATCTCAATCACTCATCTTTAGACGATTTTATGGAGGCTGCATGTTGGCGAAGTCACAATTTCACATTTTGTTTTCGATCCATATCAAACCATCCAAGGCATTTTTGTCAGGGTCCAGTTGTTGCGGCACAGACAATGACTTTTGCTTACGAAAGCAGTTGAGAGACTGGGCAACAAAGTGAATATTTTGCTCACTGTATGGTCTATTCCTGTCCATTCTCCATCCTTACTGGCAATTACAGCTAAACAATTGTGACAGGTATCATATTTTTCATATTAAAATGTAGTTCTGGTGACTAATTTTCATTATATAATACTTACCTGTGACTAGTAGATGCTCTCCTCCCATCCTGTCCTGATGTACTTCATTAGTCATGGTCCTCTAAAACAATGAGGATGCAAATGTTGTTTTAATATTGCAGAAAGAGTGAGCTTCACAACAGTGACAGACAGGTATTACATTTTTAAAAACAAAAAGAAATAAAATCTCGTGTGGAAACTGATCTTATGATTGATGAAAATATTTCAGAATGTGTCTTGTTTTCATCATAGCTGACATTAGAGCCAATAAAATCCTTAGATTTCAGTTGTATATGTCCACCATATGAGAATTGTATAATGTCATGGTGTCCATCTGTTATGGATGTGTACAATAACTTTAGGTGTCCGTTATCTATAGTTACCAAACGTTATGGAAAATTTTTACTCTGAAATGGTTTCAATACAATAACAATAATTTGACATCGAAGACTTCGACTGAAATCTGTAGATGACTTTTACCTGGGGTTAGAAAGAGGCAGATTCATTTTGTGATAAAGCTGAATGGTCCAGTGAAGGTCACAGACTGAAAGAAGAAAAATGATTTCTGCACAAATAAATCATTTCAATTTTAACCAATACTTATGAATGACTAAATCTTTATTTCGATTTGTATGTTAATGGTCACAGAACAAAAAAAAGTCTTTTGCATAACAGCTCTCGACAATGTACTTTGAACAGTATTTGCAAAGGGCTCGCGCTTTAGGCATGAAAGATGCCCCATAATTTGGAAGTAGAAATGTCAAAGGTCATGCTCACTGAGGATTGAAATAAATGGTTTTGCAAAACAACTTTTTTTCGAGAGTAAGTTCCTTGATCAAACTTTGTGAATGGCTTTACCATTAGATTCTAGGGTCTAAATTAATATCACAGACCACATCCGTGGTGAGTCTAATACAAAAATAATGGCCTTGCTAAACAAAAACTCATTAAGTTTAATTCAAGATCACATTCCTTGACCAGAGATCGGCTTTAGGTAGACTCATTAGTCCAGGCATGGGAAACTTCCTCCAAGGCACAAACTGGATAAATAATTTTCAAAGCCACACCCTATGGTGTGAATTAATGAATAAAAGCAGGTCACTGGCCAAATCCGGCCCATGGACTGTAATTTGACGATCCCTGCACTTATCTCGACAAATCTGAAACAGAGAGCTGTTAAAAGAAACAGGCATATGATGTGCCATTCACCGTACTATTATTTCAGCATATCCAATGGCAAATTAAGAATGCATGGACTGAAACTGTGTTGTACCTTGGGACCGCAGGATTTACACTTTATTATTTTGTGTCAGGTTCTATAAGAGAGGAAGTTATCACAAGAGGATGGACGTGGGAGACTCTCTGCAGAATTGTTACCGCAGCTTCTCGAAATTTCTGCACGTAAATCTACATGTGCTAGTCTGTTGCATGAATAGGGCTAATACGAACATCTAACTGAAGATGAAGTAAATGGTGCAGGCTAGTGTTTGGTGTGCACAAGTCATTGCAGTAAAATCGTATTGAAACAATTTTAAAAAAACCTAAATCCCTCTCCTCCGAAAAAAAACCCCCAAACATTAATCCACCTTTACATCGTTAAATGCTATCTGACTATGAAACAGTCATTGGGCACCCAGTCATGCTTTTGACTTTAGTTCCAATTTGAAAGAAATTTTGCTAGAGATAAGGATGACCAGTGACCAGCGTAATATGGATTTGGTTGGGGTTGTTGTTGTTGTTGTTGTTTTTTTTGTTTTTTGTTTTTTGTTTTTTTTTTAAATTTTTAATGCCTAATCAGATACTGTAATGCTGCACTTATATGAGCCATGGCCAGAAAAGCAATTACAGTTCCATCTCTGGCAGGAGTATGACATACATGTATATATAGTCCAGGAGTCTGGTTAAATGGGATAATTTAAACGCCTATTCTCAGTATCGCTTGTATAATGGGTAAATACAATTTTAAAGCTCCTGAATGTTTTAATGTTATCCACTCTACTCATCAGTTGACCTTTTGGCTTGAAATAGGGGGTGCTTCTCGCACATTGCACTTGACCCACTCACAAACCGATCTATTCATTTAACAAACAATTATAATGGATATTTTGTACAAAAGCGTTTAGAATTATTTTGGTCATATAAAATATAATACCTTACAAAAGTGCGTAACAGCAGATTAATGTTTTTATAATGCAAGTTGAGGGAACGACGGAAAGACGGAAGAAATTCATTTGGACAGATTGGAAGGCTCATATGTACAAGAAATGAAAGAAGTGACCGAACATGCGCATGTACCACAAAGGAATGATGAAACAAACATGAAGGTAATAATTGCTCTTGAACCTATGTATTCGTTTTTGGTGTAATGGTGTTTGTCCTAATTTATTGTGCTTGTGATACCTGAAGCTAATTTTATGGAAATGTTTTTGGTATGGATTTTTACAGATATATAGTTTTAATTGGTGCACGCAAGTGCAGATGCTTTCAAAACAATTTTACCATTTTATGACCGAGTAGTATATAAATGTTTCTCAGGGTTGAGTATTTCTTTTAGAACACTTGACTGTGTGTAAAAATTAGTTTACTTAACGCTTTTCGAGTTCATAAATTGTAATTTTTAATTGTCCGCTTAACGTTTAGAAAAAGTTATATGCATCGATTTTATTGTCATACTTTTCACCATTGTCACTTTTATTGCATCTGTCTGTCACTGTCTGCCTCACTAGATCAGCATGTCCGAAGTAAACAAAGGAGAGTACATTGTAAAAGAAATTAAAGACTGCAAATACATCATGTACCCATAAATGACTCATCAGATCGATGCAGATTCATTTTTGCATCACAGATTTAAAATAATATATTGTGACAAAATATTGAGTCATTGCAGTACGATTTATATGTATGTTAAATGAATGCTGTTTAAATCTTTTTAGTACCATTAATTATTTTTGGTAAATTATCAGCGTGAATATAGGTAGCGGATGAAATTCTTCTGAATTTCTTAAATTATAGGGGAAAAATTCTTCTTTCAGAATATGTTTAAGGAAATGGTCAAGAAGCCAGAATCTGTTAATAGACAGTTACTGCCACATCTATGCAGCCAATTCCAAAGGCCAGATAAGTCAAATGCTGTCCAGACTCACAAATTTCGATTTGCAAGATAAGTACAAGGCCTTGAAACCTGTGCAGTTAGCATTGCAATTGGAAAATTCCGCCTGATTGCATCTTCTGTACAGGATAGCAAAGCAAATCACATTTCATGGATCTTAACCAAAACAAAGTCGACGAGGATTCATTTTTGTCGAGCATATTCAAAAATCATGCATCGCGACAAAATAATTATTCATTCTACTACAATTTATATTTATGTTTAAATTAATGCTGTTTAAAATCTTGTTTCCAATTCTCTTAATTAATTTTGGTAAATTGTTTGTGTGGATATTGGAAGTGAATGTAATTCTTGTGACTTTCTTAAATTCCGGGGTCGTGTGGGCAGGTAAATTCCTTCTTTCATACTATGTTGAAGAGTTGATGGCAGTACTGGATAAATCATCAAGAAGCCAGAGTATGCTGATAGTTGCCTCTTTCTCTATGCAGCCAATTCCAGATACCAGACGAGTCGAATGCTGTCCAGTCTTACACATCCCATTTGCAAGCTAAGTACAAAGTCTCTGAAATGAGTGTAGCTACCACTTTAAATTGGGAAGTTCCACCCGATTGCTTACACTCAAAATGATCGTAAAGCAACTATATTTATATTATTCAAAACAAAGTCCTGGATTTTAATAGAAATAAAGTCGATGCAGATTTACCTTTTTAGTACATATTCAAAATCATACACGGTGACAAAATAATTATATATTCAAATTTTATTTATGTTTTTTAAAATGAATACCATTTTAACATGTATTCTTATTTACTAACTTTCTTAGAAACCTTCAGCGCGAATATCGGCAGTGGATGAAATTCATTCTTAAATTATGATGGGATTTTTTTTTTTGTTTCAAAATATGTTGAAGAGTAGATGGAAGCACTGGAGAAAATGGCCAGGAAGCGAGTCAGTTGATAGTTACAACCACCTCTATTCAGCCAATCCATGAGGCCAGACAAGTCGATAGCTGTCCAGACTCACACATCACGATTTGCAAGACAACTACAAGTGATTGAAACATGTGTAGTTACACCCTTCACTGGAACTTCTGCCTGATGGCATCTACTGCACAGGAGGGTAAAGCAACTCGGATTTCACGGCCAAGATAACTCCAGCATCATCTTACCAGCTGCCTGTATGCAATATATCTATTACGACTGGAAACAGAATATGTAACATATTTTAAACTTGAATAAAGATATATTATGTCACCTATTTTGGTTTTAACTAATTTATTTCAAGTTTTATATTTTACACTCGATTCTGCTGGAGATTTAACTTTGTGACCTGTTACCTCTGGTAACCGGGAGAATACGCAAGCAATATGACAGACGATAACTGAATTTTTGCAAAACGTTGTTAAATTAATATTTGGAACCCTTGGGTAATTCGTATACAGTAGTATATAAATTCCATTTTATAGTCATAACTTACATTTGAAACCGGGACTGATATAAGGTGCAATTGTGAGCATATACAAGAAGCACAATGCAGAGAATGGTGGCATACATCCATGCAAATTTAATTTACAACAACTGAACATTCTTAGTAACTGATATTAGAAAGCATCGTGATGCAAATAGCAGACACCCGATTTAAATAGCTCCTCCCATGTGCTCCAGAGATGAATGATATGAACTGAATTGCATAGGCCATCCCTTCTTTTTCTTTCTTTTTCTATTATCTCCATCCCCAAAAGATAAACAATAACATGGAATCGAAAAATGTATTTTTCTTGTTAATTATGTTTCTTATATGAGTTGACCCAGAAGCACGGGCTATTAAAAAGGTTGACAGTCGAGTTAAGTATACTAATATATATTGTTACGACCCTATAGTTTAAGTGTGTGTGTGTTAAGAAATCAATTCTGTATAAAAAAAAATTTATTTCATTATATTTCATTAAATGTAATTTTTAAAAATATATTATCATCAGTCTAATATGTTATGAAAAGCATCGTGTTTACTCGAGTCGTAAATGTGACTCATGTGAGTACGTGCTGTGTATGATGGCAAATTCATTACAAATAAACATTCAGGAATAACTATGAAAACGATTGGCTGATGCTTGGTCAGCCTTTCCTAATGTCATG
Source organism: Potamilus streckersoni (assembly GCA_016746295.1). NCBI lineage: Eukaryota > Metazoa > Mollusca > Bivalvia > Unionida > Unionidae > Potamilus > Potamilus streckersoni. The sequence continues at coordinate 485,470 of JAEAOA010000270.1, read as the reverse complement.
ATGTATTGTGAAATCGCACGTGTTCTCAGACTGTATTTGTTTAGAACTTTTACAGAACTTATGTTTATCTTTGGAACAAACAATTTGGATCATTTTCGAAAATCGTAAGTCTTATTTTACATATTTACATTTTTTATGTTTTCTAGGAAAATAAATTATCTTTGATAAAATTTACAAAGCTTTTTGTCTTCAATCTTTCTTTGTGTTACTTTGAAAGAGCCGTTACGGAACAAGATAGATAGATAGATAGGTAGGTAGGTAGGTAGGTAGATAGATAGATAGATAGATAGATAGATAGATAGATAGATAGATAGATAGATAGATAGATAGATAGATAGATAGATAGATAGATAGATAGATAGATAGATAGATGTTCAAACATAAGTAGGAATAATATAATTATTTTGAAAATTATTGCAAGACGAATATACCAGTTATTTTAATTCTTTTAATATTCGAACGATCTTTTGCTTGTTGGTGTTTAAAATCAGTGTTCATAATGACCAGTTTTATGGTTTCGTACGGCTGTAGTGAGGCCACGTTTTGATTTCACGGTACAAAGCATTGCCAGGACATGAAGTTGGATTCACGTCTCTGTGACCGTACAGGCGATAACGACTAGCCACTTTTTTAAGTGAAATTCCACATTGAATCATCTTTTTGACAGCGGTGAGTGCAGCAGTAGGTGGCTTACTTCCGGAATAGCTTCCAATAAAGGAAAAAGCTATTCCGCGTTGGTTATATCCCTCCGTATGTGCCCCGACTCGATTCCAACCTCGCCCTTCGTAAATAGTGCCGTCTCCAGCAACTAGAAAACTGTATCCTATATCATTCCATCCTGTGCAACAATAAAGGAAACATATATGGGAATACAAAATATAAGCGGTTAAAAGTCCAGGTTATTTGAAGATTTAAAATTAACATAAATATAAAACTCTTTATACTTTAGCCTTTAGTTACATGTTCACATGAACATCTTGCATAATGATACATTTGTTCAGCATATCTGGCTATGACGAGCAAATCATATGGTAAGAATAACATTTGTACACAGATAAAGAGATTACTTGAGCAGAGAATCACACTTTTGACAAACAGGCTGAGTCACAAGCATTAATAATTTTAATCATCGTAAAATTAGTAATGATCAAAGTTAACGGTCATCATCCTAAAATACATGCACGCCGTGGTCAAGCTACACCCTACATATATTACATAGTTCGGACAGAGTGACGGATGTAAGGCGAAGTTGTTTGAAGCTGCAACGTGCACAATGGAGATAAACTTGGAACACCTCTACACTACTTTCATATATTATAGCTAAACTTTGTTTACAGATTATCATTGGGAAAATCGTGCATGATATATGGATTCAGCTGATCAAAATGTTTCTTTTAACGTCCTCGGAAAATCAGCTTGAACGAGCCCAAAGTACACTAATTTTTATGGGTAAAATATGGAAAACGAGTTTTCAATACCATCTTCTGAGAATGCAATGAATGTATTACTATATTAAAAACAAATTATCGGCACGGTTTATTTTGAAATTCACTTTTAAATTTCAGAAGTGACATGTGCAAATGAACAGCAAGTAGCAGAGTTTGAAATGTGCACATGCGAGTTTAATAAATTCAACGGTTCATAGCTGCCGGTATTAACATCTGAGTTTGTTTGTTTTCTTTTTTACATTGTTTGGTGTATTTTTTTTAATTGGGGGTTGGTTTTGCAAGAGACTGAAAATATTTAAAGTTTATATTTTCTTACTGGCGTACACTGTCGACTGAAAAATATCAACTACCGTCGTCATCTTGAAGTGCATACATATGAGGTTCATTGTGAACGCCTTCAAGCCAATCCACGTATGATAAGGAAAACACGTCAAACGTAATAGAAAACACGACGTTGCATCAATTTGAGCAATTTCCTACTTTTCCGAGGCAAGTCAAATAAGTTTGACAAATATATTCCACTACATGAACTCTGGAGGAAAATAGTCGTGAATAAATCATTATGTTTCCATAGCAGAAAAATATAGTGCTTACGCTGCTTTCAGTAACCGCATCCAATTGTTGTGTTACCAGTGCACTAACGGATAAAAAGGCTGTTTCTGGGAATTTCAGAGAAGCTATTATTTGTATTACATAACCATTATGAGAATGGTGTAATACAAATAACGGCTTCACTATTGTGAGAATGGGACACCCGAGTGGCCAAGTGGTCTAAAACGCTCACTGTTCCGGATCCCTGCCATCTCACCTCTGTCTGCGTGAGTCTGAGTTTCAGGCTCGGCTAACGTGGGTACGTAAAGAAGCTTGCCAGTAGTTTCTCATGGGTGGATGGTTCTTCCCACGGTTTCCAGGGTTCTTCCTCCACCAGTAATAGTGGCTTCATGTATAGTCTATATGGTGCTGAAAAATGGCGTTAAACCCTAAGATAACTATTATGAATTTGGTGGTAATTCTATGACTTTTCTGGTGATATATTTTTCTTTTTATCTGCCTGTCATATTATAGTGCTTTTTTAGGCATACTTAACAGGTTCTTTCCATTTCACTTAAGCTGTATCACTCAGCCAAACTTCCAAGTGGATTTTCATTTTAAAAAATCTTCTGGTTTTCGGAGTAAAATTTTGTGTAGTGAGAAGCGTGTTTGCCACACATGAGCGATTTATTTTTTTAATGTTTGCACTTTGCGTTTGGTTAGGGATACCTGTCAAATTACACAATTGAACTAACAATTTTCAGAGAAATCATCGCTCGGTAAATGGTGCATGTAATGGTGTTTTAAGAAACAAGAAAATCCACAACTGTAAATTCGTGAAAATGAGTCATAACTAACATTACATCTAAGAATCAGATTGAATTTTCTTACCTTTCGAAACCATGTGATCCCGTTGTATACTCTGCACTCGAGTCTTACAGCTGACCAAAGTTTGGCAGGCTGGGGTTTCGGTGTGGTGAATGAATACAAGACTGACGGGTAAACGAAGGTTGGAAACAGACTTAGGCGCCGCAGCACCCCAGGCTGACCGGGACACGATCTTCACGTTAGCACAAGCTCCTATGCCTGAAATAAAATTTTGAATCATCATTCATACTCCTCAAATCATAAATTAAATTGCCCAGCAATCTCTGAAGACTTGTTTAGAGCAATGTATTTATGTACTTTGATTTAATTTTCTTCTCTTCATTCATTCCGAGGAATGAAGTGTCGTTACGTGCCACTTGATGTGATAGAATATAGTTTAATCAATGTAACTGTCTTAGTGCTTTTCGATTTACAATCATTTATGCATCTAAACTCAATATATCACAAGCATGAGTCTCTAAATTTTCAGGCAATAACTAGGATTAGCAGTTTGTACACGTGGGAAATTCTTTTTCTTTAAAAATCAAACCCTATGCAAAATATAAGACTGTAGAGCCCCGCCTAAATAGAAGAAAGTTAACTTAATTGCTAATTTACTTCAATAAGTATTTTTGTAAGATCTCCAAAATATTTTAATAGAATCTATGCTGGGGCTTGCACCGAGACAAGGAAATTCCAGTCAAGTGGTTACATTTATTTTTTTTCTCCCCACAAGGCTTGCGAGGGGGGGGGGAGACATATAATGTAACCCCGCGACTGGAATTTTCGTCTCGGTGCAAACGCCAACGTAGGTTCTTTCTTTCACCCAGTAATTTCCTTTAAATTGAAAAGAATTCTTCAGTTTTACAATATAGTTCCCCGTTTAATGTTTACATGCGACGCATTAACACAAATATGTTAATGAGGTATATGGGGTGACTGTTCCGTCCGTAGTAGACAAAGTTTACGCGTGAATAAATAAACATAAAACGTTTGATATTACTGAGGTATTATCACATTGAATATATAAATGTTATACGAAATTAACAATACAGAATTAATATGTCGTACAAGAAAAAGTTTTATTTCATCAGTTCCAATTTAGAAAAGGTATATTGTAAATGATGAAACGATAGTGGGTACCCAGTTCTATAAAGGCCATAACGAAAAGCAACATGAAGCATGAGTGACCTTGATTATATTATTCATAAGTAATTAGAGGTCGGTATCACTATTGAATATAACACTCCTTCACTTTGGAGGAGGCATGGGAGTAATTTAATTATATGTCACCCGGGGCAGATATTTTCTTCGGCACAATAGCAGATAATCACTTGTCAAACACACTTTTCTTCTTTCGTATGGGCAGCTAACGAGAACACTAAGAGTGAGGCCTGGAGCTCAGCGATTTGAAAATTGAAGTATTTAACAGAAAATAAAATCTATTTCGTCACGAAAATCGCTTATTTACTGTTTGGATATATTGGAATCAGGGAATCAGAAACCCTACCAGATGGCAACGTACTGGTATTTCTACTCTCTCGATGATACCCTCTTCTGGTTGTCATCCGAAGCGGACCGCTCCCTTCTCACCCCTTTTTGTACGCCATTGGGAGAATGTTAAACTGTGACATAATGGTGTTGTAATTAATATTGTTTATTAAATTATCTCAGTGTGTGAAACAGCCTCCAAATAGAGACCCTGACGGATAACCAAATGCTGAGCTTTCAAGTTCACGGTTTCTTGGCAAATATATATTTTCTGTCTTGGAAATATGGCACTTGTTGCTATTAGTAGTGGAAGGATATGCTACAGAGGAATTTGCTTGTAGAATAACGTGTGGATGGACAAATTACTCCTTCTGACTGGTAAGTTAATTATTTGTCATTAATAGTTGTAGGTACATGTTTGATTTAACAGGGGCACAACTGGGTAAACATTTACGACGTTAGCTCTCCTACCTTTAGGAGTCGAGATGTTCCCTCGCTAGTAGTCCATTTTCCTTTTGTCTTACCTGTATCGTTATTGTTGAATCTTATTATTGTAAGTTATTAATTTATCTCCTCAAAATAAAAAAATAAAAACCTATTTTGGTAAATTTCCCTAAGTGTCGGCGTTTGTTTGATTGGAAAATAACTCCAGTAGACCAAGCAAAAGACACAAATGCTTTCGTCCCTTGATACAGTAGTCCCTAACGCGTGGACACCATGACTGAGACGACTGGTTTGAGATAATCAGACTAAGATAGGAGAAGGAAAGTTAGAAAAAAAAGGTAAATATCTCTGTCTCATGGGTGATAATGAGATACCTAGTATAACTAGAGAGTGTAATATTTATACAACATATTTGAAGTGTAATATGTGTCATTTTAAATGATTGCAGCGTAAGATATGAATAATAATAACATTTCATTTCACTTATGAAACTGAGTACCTGATATTTTTTAATTTTTAAATTCATACAGCTTACATACTCTATTATCATAACGATTATCTTCGCATTTGACCCATCGTATTACATTTGATTATTGCAGTAACGGTCGTCAGACACGTTAATATTATTGTACTCAGGTATGTCAGTATGAACTTAACCATACTTAAATCAAAAGCAACTATCTTTGCAACCACGTCATATTAAATAAAATATAATTACAATCACAAGTTCAGCAAATCACGATGTTTTGTGATATTAACATATATTTTAGGACCTGAAGAAAATAAAATCTGTAAGACATTTGCTTCTTTCAAAACCTTCTTGAGGGGATTGTGTCTGCTGCCGCACAATCAAGTTTTCTGGGTTCAGTGCAGATTTTTCTTTGGCACTGAGAACAAGAACAATGACATTTGACTGAATACACAAAAGTTAAAAATAGGCAATATATTAATTAAAATATTGGTTGACTAGTCTTACAAAATGCGTATTGCTTTAAGATAATATACCAATGTTTTACTGTCTTTTGCTCATAAATGTTCATTCCATTTGAAAATTTAATTTATGGGGAAAATAACGTATTCTTAACCTCGTTGCATATACTGTCAGAATTTATTAAATAAAAAAGCTGTTTTTCCTTGTGAATATGTGGGATTTTTCGAAAAGTTAGCTATTTCATGAAAAGTACACTTATCACTTGAGGCACACATTTTCCCCAAGTATCAGTACATTTTGTTTCAAACATGCAGGAGGCTTGTCATTATTTAGAAATATAGGTAATGAAAGCTAAGTTAATTTGCATTTGCTAGAAATACACGAAAGCTTCTTTATATTTTCGTTACAATATATTTTATATCCTCAGATACAATTTACAATTGGGACTTATTTCCTAGAACGAAGGTTAAAGTTCACCTTCATGCATCAACGAGTCTGGCCAAATTTTAACCCAATCCTACTGCAAAGGCATGCATAATTCAACGCATGCCCAGTCAACACAGGAAATGCAATCGCTGTCACATTGTTCTCCAGGCTGCATCTTCTTTTATACAAATTGGTCTGTTTCATTACGTTGCTGTTTAAACTCAGAATGGTAATTAAGTGTTGACGATATTGCTTGTCAATTAATCCGAATCATAACCAAATGAAATGTAAACCTTAATACTTCTATGATTACGCCAATCCATCCTCCCACAATGATAAAAATCTCAGTATCAGTATCAGATTGATAATAAAAAGGGATACAGCCATGTTGCCAGATTTGAAAGAAAATGCCTTAAAATATACATGGCGTATAAAGTATCGTGAGTCAAACACACGATCAGTACCAATATAGACTTCTTCGCAGTGGCCTTACAGTTGCTCTGGACGATCTCTATTACACTAAGACGGTGATAATCTGCTTTACTTAAAGACAACTGACCGAGATATTGAACCGCTATATATGTCGTTCTCTTAGGTCATTTCTCAGTATTTGATAATATGATCTATATTCGCATTTAAGAGATTGTACACGTTCCTGGCAGGTGAATCATGCATATGACACAAAGAAAAGACTTGTAAAGACACGTATGCTTTATAGATACACTACTTCAGGTTTATATGTTCACAGACTCTCTCTCTCTCTCTCTCTCTCTCTCTCTCTCTCTCTCTCTCTCTCTCTCTCTCTCTCTCTCTCTCTCTCTCTCTCTCTCTCTCTCTCAGTTCAAGCATAAAAAATCTCAGAAAAATGTAACTAAAGAAAAAAAAATAATGTCTATTCATCTGCTAGAAAAACATTGCCTCTTTTTACTATCAAAACGTTATCAATTAAATACGGTGTGCATATTGATATTCTTTTCAATGAACAATTTGTTGGTAAGACAAAAAGCGTATTTGCGTTTTATTCATGAAAAGGAATTATGTTAGTACATATTAACCGTTAAATATTTGTATGAATATATATTTGTAATATGTACATATTCATACTGAACCTTGATTCTTGATAACCGAGGTATGAATTATAAATTTCTCACAAAACAAAAAAGAGAACAAAACAAAACAAAACATCCCAAAAATATTATATTCTAAACATAGACAGACCCAAACCAATCTGTTACGATTTTAATGTAGTAGATTGAGGGATTTAAACACACAAAATTCGAAACTATTTCTCTCGCCTTTGTCATGATGTCAAAAACATAATCAAACTGTTCGAATTCATGAATACATTTCTATGTGATGAAAATTGAATATGTACTGAAACAATCGATTTTGCAATTTATACAAGAGTGGTTTAGATTTATGCTCTAGCTGTAAGCTCTGCAACTATCGTGTTCATAAATTGTAAGGACTTTCAGGCAGCACACGGTAATTATCAGTTTGCTCCGTGCTGAAGATAAGAAATTAAACAAAACACAAATCAAAAATGCACTTGTAATATAGTATATACGCTTCAAGAGTGATAAGCTATCGACACAAAGCAGTCAGAGTGAGACTGGTGTAGAAAAAATATCAATCTTTGTAACTCATTCATGGAGATTGTATAAAAGGAATACATATAGCGATAGTTTTATTTTCTACAAAATGACAACAGAAACCTGTCAGATGATAATGGCGTCAAGTTGCAATGAACAAAAAGAATGCCAAAACATATCATTTGCGTCTGTATCATCAAATATTATCACATTACAGATTAGAAGAGCAAACACGAGGCTGATAATAAAAAGTAACCGAGTCATGTCAGAACCATTTAATGACAATATCTTAAAACATACATGGTGTATACATTATCGTATACAAAATTTCTTATTTAATGAGGAAAACCGCTTTACCTTGTACCAGAGTCCAACACAAGAACACCACTCGTATAGACTTCATGGCATTGGTCTGACATTTTATCTATACCATTCCTTTCTGTACTTAAACCCGAATATATGTAGTTACCTTAGGTCCTTGTTCAGTGTTGGATAATTTGATGTATATTCTCATTTAGGCGGTTGTGCACATTCTATAAGTAATTACCCAAATTACATGAAAGAAAAATTTGTAAAGACAGGTATGGTTTAAAATAACAATATTAATGGTTTACGTATACTCTCTATGTCTCCTAATTCAAACATGAAAAAAGTTTAGAAATCTCAGAGAAACGTATTAGATAGACAAAGCTATGTCCATTCATCTATTAGAATACCATAGCTTTTTCTTACCCTACAAATTGTAAACGTTATATACCGTGTGAATATTGTTATCACTTTTGTGAATAATTTGTTGCTTGGACAAAAATTGTATATGCGTTTTATTTATAATAAGGTAAAAATGTATTTGTAATATTAACCTATTCGTAATGAATCTTGATTTCCGATAATAAAGGTATGAATTAGAAGCTGTTATTATTTTAAGGTAACAGAATGAAGCACAAAATAATTCGACACTATTTCTCTGGCTTTTGCCATCATAAAAAAGAACTTAACTAAACTATCATAATTGGTGAGTACATTTATATGCAATACAATTGAATATGTACTGAAATAATCGACTTTGCAATTTATTCAAGAGTGTTTCACGTTGTTACTATGGCTGTAAGCTCTGTCAATATCGTGTTCGCCAAATGTAAGAAATGAAAGGCAGTTCACGGTGACTCAAATTGCTGCATGTTAAAGATAGCAGATGAAACAAAACACATAAATAACAAATATAATTGTACTATGGTATATACAAATTTGGAGAGTGACAAACTGTTTGTGTGTGTGTGTGTGTGTGTGTGTGTGTGTGTGTGAGAGAGAGAGAGAGAGAGAGAGTATAATTTATTAAAAGTAAATAACCAGTCTATCTAACGCATTGGGCGAGAGTGTTTAAAAGCAATGCATATAGTGATATTTTTCTACAAAATAACAATAAAAGATTATCAGTCGAAAATGGCGTTAAGTAGGACTGAACAAAAGTCATAGGAAAACATGTTATCTGCGTCCTTCAGATCGGATGTCTTCTAATTACAGGTTTGAGGGACAGAAACAAGGCTGATAATATAAAAGAAATCTCAACTATGTCGTCAGTTTGAAAGAATATGTCATAAACAATACATGGCGTATAAAATACCGTGAACAAAACGTCATATTTTTAATGAGGAAAACGACAGTACCTTGCACCAGAGTCCAAAAAACGATCACTTCTATGATAAACCTCATGGCTGTTGTTTGACATTTACTCTGTACCAGTCCCTTTTGTAGTAAAACATGACTGATGGTCTGTTGAACTTAAAATAAAAAAGAGCAAGATAATGAATCGCTCTATCTGAAGTTACCTTACATCTTTTCTCAGTATGTGATGATATGATCTAAATTCGTTTTTTAAGCCTTTGTAAACGATCCTGACGCTTAAATCATAAATGTTTACCCAAAGGATAAAAGGAAAGACTTGTAAACACACATTTGGTGTAAATAACACTACTTCCTGTTTTCGTGTACGTACACACACACATCTCTCTCTCTCTCTCTCTCTCTCTCTCTCTCTCTCTCTCTCTCTCTCTCTCTCTCTCTCTCTCTCTCTCTCTCTCTCTCTCTCTCTCTCTCTCTCTCAAATTTTCCAGATCTCAGGAAGCGTATTCACTCAGACAACAATAAGTCTGTGACAAATTGGCGGCGTTCAAAACACACCAACCTCTTTCACTACGGTACGTTGCTAGGGAATGATCTCCGCGGTGTAATTTACCAAGTGTGGATAGATAGAAAGAAGAATGCAGATCACTGAACAAGTATATTGAAGAAATAAACGCTACGAGCCCCCTTTCAATGAACAAATATAAAATTTAATCAGTTTATCAACAGAATTTAAAATGATAAGAAATCAATGACTTGGTTACAAAAAGAAGGAAAATGGTACTAACATGTACTCAAATAAAAAGACAATACAAATTTCTTTAAACGCTAAAATTACTTTCCACGTTAATATACTATCTTAATTGCCAATGAGATGTGACCTTTGAGTGCAACGATGAGAGACTTCATCACCTATTTTATGCGGACATCAAGACTTCCGTTCGTCCCTGCTCCGTCGATCTTTGTCTAGCTGTTTCGTCTTGGACTCTTGTCCGTCGAACTCTGACTTAACAATCGTCTCTGGACTTAGATTTCTGCGTAGAATTTGTTCTGGTCCTGTGATTGGTTTAGGGATTTCTCATGTGAATCCAGGAAAGCTGTTTCCTTTTGCCGTTTCTTTATTCGTTTCCACGAACCTCACGTATAGTCCGTCTCCTAACTGAGACAACTATCTGGCCCCTTACTCTATAACAAAACGTATTTGTTACGAATTCAAATGTAGAGTTTATCTACTTCGCTAAGACAAAACTCTCGCTTTACTGCCAAATCACGAGATAACGTCTTACACGCTCCCGGAATCGTTTAACTTTCCTCGCGAAAGATTAAAGACTCTGAATTTTCCTAAAGTAAAACCTTTAATTTCTTACAGAGTAACGCCCATAAATCCATATTAACCAAACAGAATAGACTGTATCCTAAACCTGTTTCGTAGAATTTTTGGATTGACAAGACAACTAAACAACTAATCATGCCGCAATTAACAGTACTTTGAACAATCATCTATAGCCATCTCCTGCCTTTAACCAGTCGATTTTGGGGAAGGGTCTTATGTCATTCTCTTGTACCATAGCATCTGACTCGGTCATGTTACGTCGGCTAGAACGAATTCCCTTTTGACGTTCAGAGATGAAATGAAAATAATCATCTAACACTCTCTAGCCCTTTCTACTTTAATTGAGTTGACGTTGATACACTCCCTTTTACCAAAGCTTCTAAGAGTTTTCAAAATTCGACACATCACAAAGTCCATTGATCTGTTAGAGAAATATAGCTTTCGTTACATTAAAATTTTTATAAATTACATGTGGTGTGCATATTTTCATCCTTGTTTCTTTGAATAATTTGTTGCTTGAACAAAATGTTTATATGCGTTTTTATAATACGGAATTTTATACTCCATCTTAAACTGTCACTATTTGTATATGAACCTCTTAATACTGAACCTTAATTCTTCATAATCGGTATATGAATGAGAAATTGAGCACATAAAACCAAAGCATAACAACAAAATAAAACCAAGAAACACCAAAATAATTGCTTTCCAAGCATAAAGCAGACATAAGCCAATCCGTTACAATTTTAAGATAGTAGATTGAATGCTTCAGGCACAAATTAATTTGACACGATTGCTCCCGCCTTTGTCTTGAGAAAAAGAACATAATTAAACTATCAGAATTAATGAATCCATATATATGCGATGAAAATCGAATATATACTGAAAAAAGAAACTATCCTGCAATTTATCCAAGCGATTTACGTTTTATCCTCTGATTGTATCTGACTATCATGTTCACAAAATGTAAGGACCTGCAGGCTGTACACGGTGATTGTATCTTCTATCATGTTCACAAAATGCAAGGACCTACAGGCTGTACACGGTGATTGTATCTGACTATCATGTTCACAAAATGTAAGGACCTGCAGGCTGTACACGGTGATTGTATCTACTATCATGTTCACAAAATGTAAGGACCTGCAGGCTGTACACGGTGATTGTATCTGACTATCATGTTCACAAAATGTAAGGACCTGCAGGCTGTACACGGTGATTGTATCTGACTATCATGTTCACAAAATGTAAGGACCTACAGGCTGTACACGGTGATTATCAATATTCTGCTTGTTGCAGATAGATGAAGTGACAAACATAAATAATAAATGCACTTCTGCTATAGTATATCTGGAGAATGACAAATTGTTAGTGCAAGAGAGAGAGAGAGAGAGAGAGAGAGAGAGAGAGAGAGAGAGAGAGAGAGAGAGAGAGAGAGAGAGAGAGAGAGAGAGAGAGAGAGAGATGGTTTTGTAAAACAAATAGCCAATCTTTGTAACTCATTCAGCGCGATTGTGTAAACGCAATACATATAGTGACATATCTCTACAAAATGACAAAAACCTATGAGATAAAAATTGCATCAGATCGGAATAAACAGAAGACATAAAACATGTCACTTGCGTCTCTCTGATCAATTGTCTTCAAATTTCAGGTTAGAAGGTACAACAAAAGGATGATAATGATAAAACTGAACTGAGCCATTTTACACGTTCCTGACACGTGCATCATAAGTGTTTTCCCTTATGACTAAGGAAAGACTTGTAAAGACACATATGGTTTAACTTACACTACTTCCTATTTACGTGTAGTCTTCTTGCCTTGAACCAGCGTGTCTACTGTTACAAGTAGCTAGCTCTGCTTCATTGCTGGCGATTGGTAATTCCCTGGCTACATATTATGCAGTGATTTTTATGAGAGGTTAATGCCTCTCATTCATTTCAAGAACACCACAAGGAGGAAAGACCAAATTCACAACAGTGTCCATGTCTTTAATTATCATACAATAAAGATCAAAAAGTCACATAATACCGTTTTAATTATAGAAATTTGCTGAGGGATAAATAAACGAAATGTTACTCTGCCACCATAGTAATTTTAGTATACCTATTAATTGGACTATGCGTCGAATTTTGATTGCTGCAATTGTTATACAACAGGCTTTAAATGCATCAGGGTAGGTAGATTTATATTATATTTAAAATTAAATTCTAAGAAATCACACCCATTACTGAAAAAGTATGTGTTAAATGTATACATGACCTGTAGACTTTTGCTTCTGACAATTCACAGATTTATACTTTCTAACCCGATTGTCACCAAAAGCTCCATAAGACTGTCGAATTATGGGCATTTCAGAGAAAACGGAAGCTCCAAGTGTAAATAAGCGAACATACTACTCTCTGTCCATTGTTGGTTTCTGGAATACTCTATTTCAGCAACAAACAAAAAAAAATATGTCATCTGTGTCCAGAGTTTACAACCTCTAGTTTTAATATTTCTAGTCCAGTTGAATAAATAAATATCTCTCTTTTGATTCAAAACTTCAACAAGTTAATAGCTTTTGAACCCCCTATTAGCAACCAGGCCCGAACGTATAAATTAATAAACGATATGACTCAGATTTGTGCATTTTTTATATCCTTGATTTCTTCTGGCTTTAAAATCAGAAAGGTGGTACAAATCAAAATGTGTGAGAATACTTAAAAAGTTCATAACCAATCACCCGCATAACAGGCAGTTGCTTCTATAATGTAAGCACAAGTGATGAGTTAATATTGTTTCTTACAATTTTCTCTACAAATCGTTTATGTATTATTATATAGTATATATAATATTTACAGGAAAATTTAGTTACAGGCTCATCAGGTATGAGAGAGCTTGCCAGTAGTTGTCCAAGGTTCATCCTCCACTATATATAATTTGCAGCCATGTAGCAGGTAATGACAAATGATGGCAGTGTAAGACATCAATCCGGATATTTATGTTTTGGCGATAGTTACGAGTCTATGCTCATAAAATATGTAACAGAAAGGAGTGAAAGACAACACGCGTTGTAAAATTTAACATAAATTTTATTTCCATAGAATACAAAGTGGAAATTAGAAAAGAACTTACCGTATTGCGAATTAAATCCCAAAATGATCCAAGAATTACAGACACAATTTATAGTAATTTAAACTCCTAAATAGAACTCAGAACAAGTTCAGAATAAATCCAAAAACTGACGGGGATGATGTTTCTGTAATAGCTTTAAGTGTTGATGTGCCAACAGTCTTTTAATGGATCACATAAATATAATTCCAGGTTTGAATACACTTTAAATTCCAGCGCATGTCCTTATCCAAAAATATTATCAGAACTCTATTGTGTATCTGGATAAACAGTAAGATTTATGGAATATTGCTTTCTTTCAACTATTCGTCAAATATGTATGTCGTAATAAAAATACATAGGATGAAATCTTATGACATAAAGTATACATGAAACAATATATTTCTATATACGTGACATTGCATCTGCTCTTGATTTGTCTTTCCTTGGATGAGTCTGATGTCAATTTTATAACCTGCAACATCAAACGCCGATGAAGGTAAGGGAGTTATGATTACTAAACAGAATAATTGGAGAAGGAACTGAACTAATATAGACGTAAAAGTGATTAATGCAAATATCAGAGCAAAACTTTCCTTTATGATTGTGAAATAATTTATCTGGTACTTATTTAATTTCTTAGCAAAAATTACAAAGGATGATCTACATCATTTTTGTCTTTTTGAATCATTACTGCTCAAACCAAAAAAAATACATTGGAATCAAAAGACAGTTTAAATGTTTCATAGAACCTTTGCACTGTAAGAACTGGTGCACTCTTAAGTATAGCTTTTAACTCAAATAGCCTCCTGAAAATTTTCAGACCAATGTAAAAAATAAATTCTTGTTCTATAAATTTGTCATGGTTCAGCAACTATGAAAAATTGGAACACAGTTTCGGATAGTACCCAACATATCCACAAATTGCATCAGTTGCTTTTTACTGACAAGCACAGGAAATTCTTAGATAGCCTTAACCTTAGCAATTATAGGTTTAACTTGTTCATGTCCAACGATATATCCTAAAATTGTTATACAAGCAAGACAAAGCTCACTTTTGGACAAATTGTCAAACTTTCATCAAAGAGATGGTGAAAGAATTTTATAATTGTCGCTAAATGATATTGTAGATGATGAAATCATCGGTGTAAGCATCACAGTTATCTATAACAGAAGTAATCATATTCATTAAACGGATAAAAGTACTTTGTCTATTACTAATTATGTTGGAAGGACCAAATATATATGTAATGAATGACGCTGTGTTATTAAAATAGTTACGGGCCGGTTTATTTATATTGTAAATTATTGATATATTAATATCAAACATGTGCCTTGTAAATTTGACCATATGGGTTGGGCGTTCTTATCCTACATAGTATTCCGCATTTGCGACATGTAGTAAGGTAACTGATGCTGTAATAATTGCATAATTGATATACAATCTACATCCATATATAACAGTTTTATTCTACAAACAAGGGACAAGATATTGCTGGGTGTCTCTAGGCTACCCGACCATGCCTGCTTTGTTATATCATGTGTTATATTTCCAAAAAAAAAACGTTTGGGATAACTTCCTCCACTTCATACAGTAAATAAATATATTCTTGGCCGTTGCAAATCTTCTACGTTTTCTGGTAAACTTAATTTGTTTGGAATTATAGGTCCAGATAAAACTTTAATCCTCAAATCGAGGTTCTTAAATATCTTATTACTTGTTAGTTAAAAATGATTTTTTTTCCATGGAGCATTTGGCAGGCATCAGAGATTAAAATACGGCCATAAAATCTCGAATTGTCTTTAAAAAGGCTCTTGTCTTACATCTAAGCACATCTTGGGGATTTTCTCGTATTTGAAGACTTCATCCTCTCTTTTATCAAGCGGATCAAGGTTTTATTGATTTCAAGTGATTGTACATCCTTTCCATTATATATATATATATATATATATATATATATATATATATATATATATATATATATATATATATATATATATATATATATATATATATATATACCGCTAACAAAATATTGATAGTGTATTAAGTTTCATGAGCAATCTGAGGAGAAATGTTTAAAATTGTATTGAATTCTGAGTCAGGAAACGGGTTTTATCAATTTTAGGTACAGTGTTGATATAACTGGGTCGGGTTGAGTATGTATTGACATTTAACTTTCTCTTCCCATGGTGATAATTGCTAGCCAATCGGTATACATATTTAGTTGTTACTTCATTTGTTTTAGATATATTGGATGATCTAAACTTTTAAGTGTTTATTGTTGTCCACTTGCTTTTGAATTATTATATACAATTCCTTTTCTTGTTAATGATAGCCACACCGTCTCATTTCTCATGTTGATATTAATAGATGTAATGTAATAGATGCAAAAACTGTTTGTCCAGATCCATGCTTTTTTTAGGCTTAGCAATCATACGATGAGCTTCTTTATTTAAAAAAATCGTTTGACGATCATTTACTTCGTTTTAAAACCGGTTTTTGGTGTTTTTCCTTTTGTTTTACCACCAACTTTAACTCGTTCCTGCCTTATTTTTAATAGTCCTCTTGCAGAAACTATTTCTTGTCTTTCATTTACACTGACCATGACCTTTGTCCGTTTGACCTCGAAATCGATTAGTTTCTTCTTTAACCCATGTGCAAGTAATACTCACTGTTTGGGCCACGTGTGTTAACTAACACCATTGGAAGTGTGTGGAAACCAATTTTCTTCTTTTAACAATTAATCTCGATCTTTGACCTAAAATTCAATAACCTTCGTCCTTACCTAGTTTGCAAGCCATCCCAAGGTTTGGGTGAGGTATGTCGTTTAAACCAAAATTATTGCATAGAAACAATTGTTTAATTCTTTTAGTCACTCTGTGTGTGTGTGTGTGTGTGTGTGTGTGTGTGTGTGTGTGTGTGTGTGTGATCATTTCTGCACCGAGAAAGTGGCTTTATCAGATGGGCGGCCTTTTCTCAGGAAGACTAAATTTTTGTGAAAAGTAGAAGTAATGTACATAGAAAGGAGTAAAAATGTTACATTTAACTTCAAAGTTTTGAATATCTTTATTTGAAAGATGCATTCATTATTAAACGGTTCTTCTTGTATTATGAACAGATTTTTTTAAGTGAACAAACACTACATTAATAGTTCTTATTCTCGTCTTAGGCATGAAATGCAAGTGAGGTATGGTCGTCATAAAAAAATGGAAAACCATTAAAAATAACATAAATTCTATTTCCATTTACTCCTTTTTTACATACGCTGCTGAATATTCTTCATATCTTTTTCAAAGTTGTTTTTTTTCTTCCTGTATTGCTAATTGTATAATACTGCAATTTCATTATACAGATGAAACTATTGTAGACGAAATGCTTTGTTTATAAAGGAATGGATGCACGACTTGTCTTGTGATTTTTCTGTCTTTGGCTGGTACCCGGTTTGTTCAAGGTTATTTTCTCCGTATATGTTAATCCACAAAATCTATATTTAGCCAATTCAAACCATTTCGTGATCTTGAAAATTAAGTCAGGTTGTAATAATCAAAGAAAAGAACTCGACAGCTGTGACAACGTGAAGCCCAAAACTATATCGCATAAATGTTGAACCCATTTTGAGTAAACGTATGCGCTTATAGATAACACTATTATATAAACCTTTGTCGTACATGTACGTTAGCCAAGACTTCTTTCAGTAAAGAAAACCTGACATTGGGAAATTGACATCAGTAAGGATAATGAGATTACTTACTGTAAAATTAAACATTGCTTTCGGACTACAGACACTTGGTTCGGGCAGTAAACTAATGTTTACACTCACCAATTAATATTGCTTAGACAAAAAGCTATGTGTTTGTTTATAATAAGGAATTATATAACTTCATTTTAAACTTTACTATTTGAAAAAATGTATTGACAGTATGGACCTATTCATGCTGAATCTTAATTCTTGATATTCGAGGCATGAACTAGAAATTTCTCACAAAAACATAAACAAAAATCAATCATCAACGAATCAAAAACATTGTATTCCAAAACATAAAACAAAAACAAACAAATCTATTATGATTTTAATGTACATAGACTGATTCAAGGGAAAAATAATTTTTTGGCGAATGTGGATATGTGAGAAAGCTTGCCAATAGCTTCTCGTGGGTCGGTGGTTCATTCCGCGGATTTCCTGGTTTCTTCCTCCACCATTAATACTGTCAGCCATGCATAGCCTATCGTGTGCTGAAAAAATGGCGTTCAGCGCAAGAACAACAATAACAGCAAAATAATTAGACAATATTTAACTCTCCTTTTTCATGATACAAAAAACCATCATTATACAATGAAAATCGTTGAATATATTTACATGCAATGAAAGTTGAATCTGCACCGAAAACATTCGATTTTACAATTTATCCAAAAATGTTTTACATTTTAGCTCTGACACTCACTATTGTGTTGACAAAATGTGTGGACTTGCAGACGGTACACGGTGAATGACAAACTTCATCATGTTCGAGGTAACAGATGAAACAAAACACATAAATAACAAATAAATTTGTTATATATATATATATATATATATATATATATATATATATATATATATATATATATATATATATATATATATATAGGGTGACAATCTGTCAGTACAACGGAGAGAGAGGGGGAGAGATAATATGGTGTAGTAAAAATCTAAATCTTTAATCTTTGTAACTCGTATAAAAGGAATATAGATAGTTGTCTTTTCAGCGAATTTGCTAATGCTCTTCATAACGTGATCAGTGTAAATTCGTATAAAGCACAGTGAAAAGCAAAATGAATTCGAACCTGCATCTAAAATCTCGTAAATCTATACGAAGCTATTTCTAGTCCATTCCCAGCTTTCAAAATAACCATTCTCCTAATTCTCAAATAACAATACATTTTATGGTTTATATGTTGGAAGGTACAAATTTTTGATTTGATAACTCTGGACAGCCATGACACTGACATAGAGTCTTTAACAACCACATTAAACACAACTGTGACTAGCACAGCTAGCTAGATCATTGGTAAATATCGTCGAAGAAAGAAACCTTGGATCACAACAGATATTCTTGCACTATGTGATGAAAGAAGAGAACTGAAAGAAGGAAAAATGAGATGATGAAGGAGCTTGAAAAAAATTAAAAGGAATCCTAAATAGAGAGACAATATTGGAAAATCAAAGACAGAATGAGTAGAAATGATATCCGAATGTCATATCAGCAGGTGAAGTCTCACAGTTTATAAACAAAGGAAAGCTACCTCCATCCAGGAAAATGCCTCACAGAAGAATAAGAAATTCTCAAGCGATGGAAAGAATTCTGCTCAGAAATGTACAACCGTAGGGACACGATGAGATCTGGCAGAACTAAACTGCTCTGAGGCAGAAGAAATTGATTACAACTCCATTCTTCATGAAGAAGTAGAAATTGCAATTAGGTCACTAAAGAAAAGAAAGTCAGTCGGCATTTAAACATATCGGCAGAGCTCATTCAAGCAGGAGGAGAAGAGTTATTAATTATCCGAACAACATCTCCAACAAGATATGGGAGACAAGAGAATGGTCTAACATATGGACTCAATCCTTGGTCATCATGATTCCCGAGAAAGAAAACCTACAGCTATACCATAAACTACAGAACCATCAGTTTAATCAGTCACAAGAGCAAAGTCATGCTGAAAATAATTCTCAACACACTAAAGCCTCAAGAAGAGAAAATTATTGCTGAAGACCAGACTGGGTTCCGAGCAGGAAGGAGCACCACAGAACAAATCTTCAATCTCAGATTCCTTTGCGAGATATACATTCATCATCAGCAGGATTTACACCACGTGATGTCAAAAAGGCCTTAGATAGGGTATGGCATGCAACCTTATGGGCAACTATGAGGAAGTACACAGTCAGAAATTAATGTATACTATCACTTAATCTCTTCGACGTTTTCCTAGAAAATATCATGGAGGATGTTTTGCATGACCACAAGGGCACTGTCAGCATTGGAGGAAGAACAATCATCAAACTTTTCTTCGCAGATGATATTGATGATTTAGCAGGAGATGAAAAAGAACTGGCTGACTTGGTTGAGCGCCTTGACACAACCCCCACCGCATACGGTATGGAGATTCGCGCCAAAAAAAAAAAACGAACTGATGACAAAGACCACCAATGGCATCAGTCCAGTAATAAAGGTCAATTGACAGCTGCTAGAAAGAGTCACAAGTTTCAAGAACTTGGGATCAATTATCAAAGACGATGACTCCAAACCAGAACTATTTTACAGGATTGCCCAGAAAACAACAGCAAAAACAAGGATGAGACCAATATGGAAAAATGCCATTTCTTTTGGTTCCAAATTAAGGCTGATGCGCTCAATTGTCATATCCTTTATTATGTATGCTTGTGAAATAGGGACGCTCACATCAGATCTACAACGAAGTATTCAACCCTTCAAAATGAAATGCTACAGCAAGATATTGGGCATCTCATAAATTGACCATGTAACCAACAGTAGCCAGCGAGCCATCGGATCCTATTGACCACTATTTATTGTTTGCGCAAACATACGTGATACGGTCATGTCTCAAGATCATCTTGACTTGCAAAATCAATGTTGCAAGGCACAATGCAAGGGTGCAGAAGAAGAGGCAGACAAAAAAAGAGGTGGGAAGACAAAATTAAAAAGTGGACATGCATGGGATCTGGAGATTCCATAAGGGCAGTAGAGAGCAGGTAAAGATTGAGAGAATTTGTAGTAAAATTAACTGTGGTTCCCCAACGATCTCTTGGGTTAAGGGATTGGTGATGATGACGACGACGACGACGATGATGATGATGGAAGAACCATAATTTTGGAATATAAAATTACTTAATCATATTCAAGAACATTTTTGGACCACTTTTATTTTTAAAATCAAAAGTACCCGAAGGCGCCCTACCTATGTTTTCATTATATTTCCACTTTAAAACAAAAATCCAGTTTAGAACAGTGTTTGGACTTCCACGATATTTTAATTAAACAATTACCGGTAGGTTCTTGGACCAAGATGACATTTTACTGCTGAACCACTCAAAATTTTTTTTCTCTCTATCAATTATTCACTGCCCTATAATTGTTACTAATATTAAATATTTTCTTCGTATTGTTATTATTTATGTATTACTATTATTATTACTATTATTATTATTATTACTACAACAACAAATATCATTTCAGAAACATTGAAATTTCATGGATATAATCTACCGTATACCACGTGACAATAAGAATATAGATGGCGCTACTGCTCGTCTTTGGTAGCAAGTGTCATTAAGTTCAGATTTCTTTTTAAAATCAATCACGTCTATTTAGGCAGTATGTTATTGCGGACTACATTCGAGAGTATGATGACGTGTTAACTACACAACTCCAAAGCTGAAGATATGACAAAGGAAGTGTTCCAAAAAAAAATGTCAATTTTACGTTTGCGAAAATGCATAGAAAACCATGATTACCATGAAATTTTCTGCGTTCAACGCATAATCAATACATTTGCTAGAATGACTTTAGTAAGTCATGCAATAAACATGCAATAAACAACAGTAAAGGGGCTTAAATCTTGTTACTAATTTGTTACGGTTAGCATGCATGTGTGTCAGTCAAGGTGGTCGCGAGAATAATATCCAAAAGTGGATGGTAAATCGAAAGATGGCAGAGGTGCTTCACTTAGGGACGTGGATGCTGAATAATCTAAAAGGTCAATACACATTAGGTTACCATTTTATTTTCGAAGTTTAATCCAGTTAAGCACAAGATCCAATATTTAAAAACAATACTTCCATTAGACATAGCCATTTAAACATTTGTAAATTGTTATTTATTTCGTTTTTCTCAGTTTTGTAATTTCCTTCGACAAGACTCCATGAGCGTCAAAAATGCACATTCCATTGTATTGTATATTTCATTTGCATTGTTTGTTGGATATATTTGATTATTTTGTTTATTTTCTGTTATGCCGCTTGTTATGTAAAGTTGTATTTTTGTAGCTGACTTTGTTCAAAATCAAGATCATTTTGTACCTGACCTAAGTCATTGAAATTTTAATTCTTTACTAATAAAAGCACATGTAAAGAAAACGTTATTATGTGGTTGTAATACCGAGTGTGGTATATAGGCGTTGGTGTTTAAATTTGATCGATTGAATCCGCACGTGCAGTTGAGCACATGCTTACACGATTCAATATGTTATGGTCATTAGGCTAATCTATGCTACATTTATTGGAGTATTTTATCAAAATGTATCATGAAATTTTAATTGTCTTGTTGAATTCATATTTTTAAAAATATATTTGAGAATAATAATTACCACAAAAATTACAAAATAAAATGGTGAAAAATCAGACGGCATATTTTATTCAGGCATGGCATGCCCAGCATTGTTAAGTTTTATCATTTATATTATTGTTTGTGCGTAGATGTAAATAATATATTTAGTTTTTGCTTACGTTTTGTTACTTAAGAACATTTAAATAACCAGGCTAGGATCTTTATTTGCAATATTAAAGACATGGATTCATGTAAAATATCACGTGCCATCACATATGAATGTCATGCTTCATTTTACTCGTTACAGTCGAGCGGAAAAGAGGAAAATAAGCGGCATAAGGAACGGTACCGTGTCAATGTATTATATCAGCAGCCATCTCTGAAGATATTATCAACGGGTATTTTAAGATATGCAACAAATAAGTTTTCTTATGCAGTTGTTGAATAAAGGTTGAATTTACACATGCACTGCATTTTGAATGTCGACATTCTGAAGTAAGGCCAAGTAGAAAATTCTATAACCTAAGTTACACCCATCAATCACTCAACAAAAATAAAGAGAACTAAAGGTTCTTTTACAATAGTGGACACATACACCAACAAATGAAAAACTACTCAAGCCCAGAAAACCCAAGAGCAGGTAAATTTTATCTTCTACCCAAAATCCACAGACAAGAAAACCCTGGCAGACTTATAATCTCAGGTAACAGGCACCCCACAGAAAGGATATCAGAATATCTAGATCATTTTATGAGACCACATGTCTACAAATTACCATCATATCTTCAACACACGACAGATTATCTCATAAAAAGCAAAGCTAGTGAACCATTACTGCCAGATATATTACTTGTTTCCTTAGACGTCACATCTTTGTACACCAACATACCGCACAACGAAGGGTTACAGACATGTCGCGAAGCATGGGAAACAAGAACTGTAAACAATCCACCCACACACTTCTTAGTCCAACTCCTGGAGCTTGTCCTAAAACTCAATAACTTTGAATTTAATGAAGAAAACTACATACAAATCAATGGAACTGCAATGGGTTCTAAAATGGCCCCTTCGTATGCTAACATTTTTATGGGAAAACTTGAGGGTCAGCTCTTAGCATCGGTCGAGTCTACACCATAACAGTGGGTACGCTTTATCGATGATATAGAAATGAAGTGGCAGTATGGAAGAGAAAGTCTTGATGACTTCATATTCACATGACAAACAATTTCCATCCTTCAATTAAATTCACGGCAGAAATTTCCAACTCAAACCATGTTTTCCTGGACACAACAACAAGACTGGTGGAAAACAAATTACACACAGACATCTACTCGAAACCAACCGACAAACACAAGTATCTCCTCTCAACCAGCTGTCATCCAAAACACTGCATTAGGAACATTCCATATAGCCAGGCACTGAGGATACGCAGAATTTGCTCCGACGATGAAAGATTCCTAGAAAGGTCTGAAGAGCTGGCTAAGCATTTAATTTACCGAGGCTACGACCAAGACCTGATTGCGTAGGTAATCCAAAGGGCCAAACAAACAAACCGTGATGACCTACTCAAATATGGACAGAAGGAAAAGCCTGATAGGATACCATTTATTCTGACCTATCAGCCAGACAACCCCAAAGTAGGTAAAATCATCGCAAAACACTGGCCCACCGTGCAATCGTCGGACATACTAAACCTAATACTTCCGAACAAACCTGTAGTAGCTTACCGGAGACCAAAAAACCTAAAGGACATCCTAGTCAGGGCAAAGCTAACGCCAATCGCTAGTCAAAACCAACCTAGTCAATCTGGACCCTGTAGCGATAAAAGATGCAAAACCTGTCAACATATGATAAAGACCAGGACATTCACTAGCACAGTGACTAAAGAAAAACTAAACATACATGGTCCAATCAAAACGTGCAAAACAGAGAATGTGATTTATCTCATCACATGTAAGATCTGTGGCCTTCAGTACGTCGGAGAAACTGAAAAGCTACACAAAAGGATAAACCTTCATAGATCTAATTGGATGACAAAAAAGCTGTACAGAAGCCTGGTCGCAGAATACTTCTCCTCCCCTGGCCACACTTTCAGTGATATAAAACTTATCGTTATTGCTAACAACCACAGCTGGAGTTCCGAAACCAGGAAGGAAAAGGAATCATACTGGATACGCCGCCTTAGAACATTGAAACAAGCGGTCTAAACCAAGAAGACTAGAAAAAGAAAAATATGCACTAGTAGAATTTAACCTTTTTCTAAATCTTCTTAGTATCCTTCAATTTTTGCTATAAGAATAACCGGTATAGAATCAAATATCCGGGATATAATCTGCGTTACATAAATGTACAAAAAAGTAAAAAATAAATGTCGCTTTGGCTTGTAGACTTTTAGGGAATCATACACAGTTTTTCAGTATCCGCAACAAGTCTATACAAGCTGGTTGTATTTATAGTTTTAACCCATGTGGATACAGCCATGTAGAGGTTTACAAACACAACGTTTTTGTGTTTATTTGTTTGTCTTATATATGTTTTTATTTGCCTTTGAAAAAGACTCATTAAGAGTCGAAAGCGCTCAGGCTAGTTAGTTACTTGTTTCGCACTGTTCGTCGTCAGTTTATTGCATATATATATATATATATATATATATATATATATATATATATATATATATATATATATATATAATGGGGAATTCATCTTCTGAAAGCCTAGCATATTGCTCAGTATGCAACCATGTAATCGAGAGATATTATTCGAAAATAGTCATAATTTTTTTTTGTGTAGTGTAATTATGTTACTTGATAGTCGACTGAACGCCATACAAGGCCACATGGATGAACAATTATTGTGAGAGATACTATAGTAGTAATCTGCATCACTATACTCATTCTAGAATTGCAACACGCTAAGTGACTCTGCAATAAAGTAGATCAAGTTTCATATTTATATTGTTCACGGCCATAAAGGAGAACGTTTCAGTATCTGTAACACCAATGGTGTTTCTCATTTGATCTTGATAAAACTTATAGAGATTAGAGTACTATGATAAAACTACGTTTGTAGAAGCTATCAGGAAAAGTGTATGCAACAAGAACATCCACAACACTAAATTCCTAAAATCAAATCATAGCAAACATTGCATCACTGAAGTACATTCTATTTACTTAGAATCCGAAGACATGTAATGATGTTACACATTCTGTACTCGGAAGCTAGGAGGCTGGAGTCTGAGTGTGGTAAGTAGATACAAGACTGACGGTTAAATGGATGTTTGAAATACACCATGCCGACTGTGACACGATATTCACATTAGGACAATATCGTGTGCCTAAAATTGAATTATGCATCATCATTCACGCCACACATGTCGTAAATTAGAATACTCAATAATTCTTTAAACCTTTCTTGTACAATGTATTTACGTATTCTCATTTCGCTTTCATTTTTATTTGTTCCAAGGAATACAGTCCATTGCCCAAGGAATACAGTCCATTGCATGCCACTTGGTGTGTACGAACATAGTTTTTTTTTTAAATTGTTCGTCTTCCTGCTCTTGCAGTTGTTAATCATTTATGCACCTCCAGATTTCACAAATATGCGTCTCCAATTTCTGAAAAATGCGGAGAATCAATCCGCTCTTCGTTACCTAAGTTAAGCGTCTCTAATTCGTCGCGTCAGAGGGGGAGCTCTAGACGTATTATCTACTTCTGAATGAGTTAAAGGTTGAAGGTGAAGGTTTTAGCATTTGCCACGTGCACAATTGAGAGAATATTTGCATTCATCTATGTTACTTTCCTTTACAGTGTATATTGTATTTGTGGAAATTGTATATGATCTAAATACGCAGCTAATCAAAATGACAGATTCAATGCGCTTGAAAAATCAACATGAAATAGTTTAAAGTGCTTATCTTTTGCAGTCATTAAATTAGGGAAAACAAATTTTGCCAGACTAGAAAATATCAACTGCTGAAACTCCAAGGTGTGACTTAACAAAATATAAAAATAAGCAAAATGATCAGCTTCTTTTTTAAATATTTACCTTTGAAAATCTAGGAATAAAAAACAATCAAGCAGCTCAAGTAATTTTTGACAGGTGCATTTCTGAAGTAAGGCCAAGTAGAAAATTCTATAACCTAAGTTACACCCATCAATCACACAACAAAATAAAGAGAATAAAAAGGTTCTTTTACAAAACTTAAGATATATGAGGATTTTATTTGAAAGGAAAAACAGTATAAGTGGTGTGGTAACCGTGTAAAATTCTTTTCCTGTGTGACATAAGAAATTGTAGAGCTCCACCATAGCAGACGTAACTGACTTAATTGTATTTTACCTTAATAAGTGTTTCTCTCGCTTAGATTTCCAAAACATACTATGACATATAGCATGACTATATCGTGCGATATTTCTGTAACACATTTGAAGTGAAATACAAGTCGTCCATTTTAAATGATTTTGCATCAGATATCAATAATGATATGTCATTTTTTTGGTATGTTGACAAATATTAGAGCACATGATATATATTTCATTTTTTTAAAAATTTGTACAGCTTGCATATTCTATCATCATCACGCTTATCTTCACATTTGTTCGGGGGTGGGGTGGGGTTGAGTGTTGTTGCAGTAATGGCTCGTATCTGACATAAATAATACTTTACTCAAATATGTCAATATGAACTTACAATACATAAATCAAAAGTAAACATATTGTACAAAGAAATCATTTAAAATAAAATACCAACAAGCACAGGATATGTAATTCGTGATGGTTTGTGATATTAACCTTTCTGTTTAGGATATGCAGTGAATAATACCTATAACATCTTTCATTCTTTCATTCATCTGCTTGAGGGTTTGTGGCTGCTACAACACAATCCCATTTTAAGGGTCTGATGCTTTTCTGTTTGGCATATAGGACAAGTTGTCTTATTTGAATACAGAAACTTCAAATACTTAGAAAACTATTTGGATGTATCCGATTATCAAAGCTACGATATGTTTATTGTGTAATTAGATAAGAAGCACTAACTTTCCTTCATTAATTCATAAATATCCATCCTATCAACATTTTATTTATGGGCACGAAAATAATTCTTAGTTTTGTTGCATATTTTGTCATAAATGATTCAACTATGCTGTGTTTTCCCTTGTGTATACGCAACCTGGACATAATGTTAGGCATACTTTTTCACAATGTAGCTATCACCTCCGACGCATTTTTTTTTTCTAAGTATGGGTAAATGTTTAATTGAGCCATATGCGAATCACAGCGTTACTTAGGAATATATTATGGTGAAAACAGTTAACGTTCATTTGCATTTGCCAGAAATACACTCACACAAGCTTCTGTATATTTTCTTTCTAGTATATTTAATTGAAATAGATATATTATGCATTTGGGACCTATTTCTTAGAACAAAGGTGAAAGTATACCTTCACGCATCAATACGTTTGGATAAATTATAGGCCAAATACATAGCAAAGACGTGAAGAATTAAACACATCCCCCAATATACAACTGTTCTAACATTACTTTCTGACATCGGAAAATACCATTCAGAGCCTTGTTTTACACAACAGTCTGTCTTTTTACTTAATTCTTTAAACTAAAATGGTATATTAGTGTTTATAATATATCTTAATTATTGCGAATTGCACATTTCAAACAGGGAAAATGTCAACAATAATGTAAATATGATCAAGGTAATCCATTATCTTACAATAATAAAAATATCGTCATCGTAGTAATAGTCGCATATTTTATCTCCATTAGAGAACAATGCACACTTACCGCATTGCTACCAACATTTATAGAAAATGACGTGTATATATTTATACCAATCTCTAAGTAACAATGTAGATTTAGTGCGGAAATTTCGTTTTGTTTATATAAACATTGAATTATTTGCACATAAACAACTATGGATTTTATTACCGACTTCCAAGAATATGCATCCATCATTTTGATGATAAATTAGTATTTAAATGCAGCATTGTTATCTCATTGTGATAAACACTTATGAAAGTCATTTATCATCTCGTATAGAAATAATTTTTGTATTGGAAAAATTGCATCTAACGCCTGAGTACAACTGAGGACTTCGAATTGCCAGTACAAAGTACAAAGTAATAAGGACGTACATATAAAAATCGATTTTGCGAAATAAACAATGATTAACAAACTTTCGTAAAATTAGAATATTACACTGTAACGTATCGGATATAAATAAAATAAGTATATTGTTTTATCCCAGTCAATGAACTGAATTTATTTCAGTCAAACAGAAGTCACCAAACTGAGATAACGGGGGACGGGAAGGGCATGCAGAACCGCACGAAAGAAAAAGAAATCTAGATCTGCCCCTAAAATTTGTTCGCGTAATAAATATCACTTTGGTTTCATATGTACTAAAGGTAAAAAGTTAAAGTGATACGATCAATGGAAATTCAAATTCTGTTTAGGCTTAAAATATAAATGTGCAATTAGTCATACATAAACACTTTTCCCGTTGAAACGTTAAATTAACAGGTACGGAATAGCTATGGCTAACCTGAGCTGCCAGTAACGCCATGTAAACAGCATCATCGTTTCTCCCTCCCAGTGCTGACGTAATATCCGCTACACTGGTGACTGTCCTCCTGCAAGTTTGGCCCTGAGACAAACATCCAGATTCATCACCCAAAACATGATGAAGATAATTATTATTATTATTATTATTATTATTATTATTATTATTATTATTATTATTATTATTATTATTAAGAGAAATTAGTTTTGTACAGTCTAAGAGATGAAATAGAAGATACTGGCAAAGTTTACGGAAAAATGTTTCAGAAAAGCAGCGTTACCTCATGCCTTCATCAGGCATTTAATGGGTCCTCCAGTTCTTATGCTTTACGAGGTCTATTTTAGCCATGTATTTCTCTACATCAATTTCCTCCAAGGAGATACAATTTTATAAATAGGTTAAAACTATCATATTTCTATTTCGAGATTTTAGACTCGCCTTATACCATGATGGCAAGTAACATGAAATTTCATGCGAACATATATGCACTCACGCAGACACTTTCAATCTCTCGTTTACAACGTCATGGCGTTTTCTTTGACAAGAATCATTCAGAACACTAACATTCTATTGAACAATATAAATTATCGCGTCTCATCTGCTTCTGCTTCACTTATAAAATGTCACGACTCCGAAATAAAAATAACAGAAACGAATCAGATGAAAACTGTATCATTTCGGAATGTCTTCAAACTACAGGCTTGTGGGACAACCACGATGTTTATAATAGAAATCAACTTAGCAATGCTATAAAGTTTGAAACAAAATGTCTTAAAACATACCTAGCGTATACAATATCGCGAACAAAACGTCTATTTAACGGGGAAACCCACTTTACCGTGCTGCAGTGTCGAACGCAAAATTACAACTAGCATAGATTTCGTGGCAGTGGTTTAACACTTGCTTTTTACCGTCTCCTCCTGTACTAAAACGTGAATGAAGTTATGTTCTAATACATACGACCAAGATATTAAACCGCTCTATTGCTAGTTAAGTTAGGCAGTTTCCCTGTATATGATAATATGGATCTATATTAGGCGACTGTAATTATGCACATGACATGAAAGAAAGACTTGTAAACGACACACATGAACTATTTCTCTCCGACACCTCATCCCATCTCACCCCACCCACCCCTCTCTCTCTCTCTCTCTCTCTCTCTCTCTCTCTCTCTCTCTCTCTCTCTCTCTCTCTCTCTCTCTCTCTCTCTCTCAGAAATTTTTTTAAACATATGCTTTATATACGTTCATCCTTTAGAAAAATGTAGCTTTTCTGTCACCATAACATTTTATAAATGACATACGCTGTGCATATTGATACTCTTTTGCCTTTTAAATATTACAAAAAATTATATTACTACATATACAACTTTGGCTATTTTATTCATGTGTTTGTAATACGGACCTCCTTATTTTGAATCTTTTCTTAAAAATTGAGGTATGAATTAGAAATTTGTTATACAATGGGAACGAAAGTAAACACAACAAACAACCCAAAACTTACTGTATTCACGACATAATTTAGAGCCAAAACAATCTGTTTCGGTGTACTAATTCAAGCACAAAAATAATTCAACACTATTTCTCTTTCAGAATTGAAAAAATACATTTATATGCGATGGTAATAAAAAGGTATCCAATTCGTTAAAGAGTGTTTTACGTTTGTGCACTGATTGTAACCATTGCCTCTTTAGTGTTTATAATATATCAGGTCTTACAGTCAGTACAAGGTGATGGTTAAAGTAATGCATCAAGCAGGTAACATAATAAACAAAAACAGAAATAACGAATACACTTGTGCTATGATATGTACACACCTGGAGAGTGATAAACTGTAAGAAAAAATGAGAGAGAGAGAGAGAGAGAGTAGTATGAATGGAATGATCCTATTTCAAAGACCACCTGCCCCCCAAAGCGTTTTGTGTTATTATGTTTTATTTTAGCAGCCCTATTTAGCTCAAAATGATGACTTTCAAATGATAAGGCTTTTATAACACATTTCTCACGAAAATATGTTTTGTCGGGGCAGAGGTGTCTCTGAGACAGGATCAGCTAACCCATTAATACTACTATGACAGTTTCTTGTACTTATTAGCCAAAATAATATTGTTAGAAAATGTTATATTAAACAAATGAAATGTATATAATGTCTTATTATAGACCATCAATCCGACATGTTGGATTTGCTCTGACAAACAGATTTTGTAAAGATTTAATTCCATCGAATCAGCGTCAATTTATACTTGTATAAAATCTAAATTAATAAGCAATTGTATTAAAAAGGTAGATTATCATATATCACCAAAATATTGATCGGTATGGTTTTTAGCGACTGAAAAAGATTTGAGAATAGCAGGTCAGGCAGATGATGTGATGACATCTATTGATAATATGGTCGATATTTTTTTTGATAATGATAGTCTGAATAACAGTTTTGAATTTTATAACACTTCCTCGATAGAGCTTGGATTTGTCTGTCTGTTCGTTTCTGTAGATAAGTATATTTTGAAAGAATTTAAAATACATCTAGATAAAAATACAAACCAACATTAGTTTTATACATAACAGTAAACAACTGTTGGTAAGTTATGCAACAGAGTTGGCCATCTTGATTAGCTAATACATTATGCTTAACAGATTTGTTTATCTTTATCATCTAACATATATTCCTAAAGAATTTATCTCGCTTGATTAAAATACATTGAATTAAACAGAAACGAAACCTCACCGATATATGTTTTAGAGCAGAAAATAAACCATTTTTATAGAATAAAATCTAATTCATATATATATATATATATATATATATATATATATATATATATATATATATATATATATATATATATATATATATATATATATATATATATAATGCTAGATAACTTACAAAGATTTTAAACTAATAGCGTGAAAGTATTTTTAGAGAATAGGAAGTAGTATATGGAAGGTGAATTTTGAGACACTCTAATAAAACCATCTCGTAAACAAAAATACATCAATTCTTTTAAAGAATTTCTTGACCTACCACAAGCATATCAACACTCACTGCCAAGTATAATGTGCTATCATAATTCTATAAGAAAAATGTAATCCTACCAGATACTTTTCGGCGAATTTCAAATACTTATTTCATCGCTATTTTACTGAGAAGATACTTAATACCTTTGCAAAATCCCTTGACCTATCCAGGTCTATGATAATTTTTGTATACTGACCTTGGCTTATTGGATTATAGAAATTTTTATATTTTTATGTAAGTGCATCTCGTAAACTTTCGAGAAAATGAAAATATTTGCTATAGTCTGATCTGATAAGGGAAATTTTGATTCTCTCAGATTTACTAAAACATACTTAAAATAACAAACGCTTTTGTTTAAAGTTGCTTTGAAATCGTCAAAATTCATCATATTTTTAACATATCCTAGAGGGATACCTTTAGCTTTCTTTGTCAGTTTATTGTTATCTAATATGACAGCATATATTTTGCTTCTCAGTCAAATAAATTCTCTCACCTGCACAAACGTATACTCATCTTTCATTTTACAAATAACTGTTTTGTTCGAATTATCTTGAAATCCACTACATGTTGAATAATCTGATGAATCAAATGGACTTTTATTATTGTAAATATCCTGATAGACATCTTCACATTTTATATTATAAACTAGCAAATCCGTATCAGTAAATAGCAACTCTGAATCTGGCCATTGCTTTTTAATAATATTGTAGTGAAAATCATACATCAATCACTTTAACATATAAAGTATAGCTGCACCAACAAACATTGATTTAATTAACTTTAAATTTGTCTTTCGTCGTTGTATTGCAGCAAGATTTTCATTAAATATTTTCATACTAGCAATACCATCATCATTAACTATTCATTTCTGTTATTGACGTCATTAACAATTTGGATCGAAACCCTTTTCCGAATACTTTCCATCTTTTTGCCGAACAACGAGTTATTCATTAACTTGATTGTTTTCAAATTCAGTTTAGCCATCCATCTCGACTGATTAAACTTTAGCACGCGATGGATTTTTCTCAGAATTAGTCTAGTATCTACTGCTTGCTTTAAATTTTTTATAATGCATAACGTAATTTCTTTTATCTAACAAATTTGGAACTAGCCTATTAACTAGCTTATTATTTTATTGATGTTGCTCGTTGTTCAGGCGATAATAGACTGTAATCAATTGTCATTGCCTCTGCGCATAACTTTTGAGACATTTGTTATTAGTTACTGCATATTTTTTGTTATAACGCTAATTCCGCCTCTGATGCCTTTTTCAATAAAGTTAAACTTATCGACATATGCTAAAAGATCAAGTTCTATTTTGCTTGTTTTTAGTAGAGCGTTCCAAGACAGCCCTGTAGCAGAATAATACCAAAAGGAATCTGAACCGTAATTTGCATGACTAACTTGACGATAATTCTGGAAAACATCTGCTAGCAATAATACATCTGTTTTGCAATGTAAATCGTAATGATCAAAAAATGTTTTATAGCCAAATTGAAACAAATTCTCCAGATCCTGCTGATCCAATTCCAGTATCTTTAAGCCACTCATATTAGTTACAATTGATTTGGAGTAATCGTCGAAAAACGAAAAACGAAATAGTATTTAAGACTGTACTTGCAACAGCCGATGTAGTGTAGATTTTCTTGCAAAAAACTCAGCAATATTTACTACAAGTACCTCAGTGAATCTCTTTTTCTTCTTTTTAAAATTCTCTTGTTGTTCTTTAACTAATCCAACCAAACCTTATTCTTGTAATTTTTTAAAGTTCTTCTTCTGATACAGGATTACTTTTAGGTTGTTTTACAAGTAGAGCTTCAGTAACTGGTTTCAAAATTGTGGTTGTTGTTTTTGCTACAGAAAAGCTACGTAAAGCTTCCTGTACTTGCTGTTTAAATTGGGACTGAGATTGTGCAAGATTTGTTATATAAATTTTCTATGTTTTTTATACTTTGCTTGTTTTTGTATTAATTATATACTATTGTCTGTAAAAATAACTGTAGATAGTTTCAATACAACATCAAAATATTTTACTCGTATCATTTGTCTTTTTATCAAGTAAGAAAACGTCGTATCTATTTGCCGCTGCCTGACGAAATAGTTTAATAAATTTATATTTTGTTACGTCGACAGATTGTTCGTTCGCAATATTTATAATGTCAACATTGTCATGTCTTGGAAATAACATAAAACAACCAGTATTTCGCTTAATAAATCTGTCAACATTATAATATTCTTGAGCGAGATAAATATAATTACATTGTTATTTCGCGACAGTGAAAAATACTATCTGATTGTATTCATTTCCTCGTTGTTTAGCGAAACATCATCCAAAACATCTCTCTTGTGGTCAGACGATTCAAGTTGATTAACTAGAAAAGGTTCTTCTAGTCGTCTGATAATAAAAAACTTCGCTAGCCTCAAGATCATCAAGAAGTTTGTCATTATAACTGCTAAGTAAGTCGTACTTATCTATTTGTTTATTAATTGTGTAAATGTAAACGCGATCGTAGTTAAAATTATCCCGAGAAGTAAATTCATAATCAAGTTTGTTTTTCCTAACCAAGTTCTGCCAACGATTAGATAATGACAATCTGGAAGCTCGTTGCTATGTTTATGTTTCACCAAACGTTCTATATCAAAATTTAATATTGATGATTTTGCCATTATTGTTTTGCAATTTATGTTATGTAATTTTGTCAAATAGCAAATAAATAATGAGCTTTTATTAAAAATTTGGAACAACATTAGGAGATTCATCCTCTACTCAAGGTGACTTATCTAAATATCCAACTCTTGATTAAATCAAAAGCAAAATCAATAATTTATTAAATATCACAAGTGTTGATCAAAATAAAGTTGTTATTTTTTCAAGATAAAGAAGGACGATTAAAACAATATACAATTGTCAGGTGTACTTATACGTATTCCCACCGCGGTTGCTAATAATAGTTACTTTTGTTGATCAAGGTAAAATACAAGATTCCTTTAAGTCAGTTATTGTGTATGTTAAGAAAGCTGACGATGTATTTACTGGTAATATTACTATGTCAGGAAAAAATATTACATACCTTCGAAACTCAGTCGCAGAATCAGACGCAGCAACGAGAAAATACGTTGACGATCCAGAATTTAAATACCTATTAGTGCGCGTGGTATCAATGCGCGCATTTCTTAATATGCACAAAAACGGGATTAATAATCTCAGAACACCAGAAACAGATTTCAACGCTGCAACTAAACAAATACGTCGACAATAAGGAAATTCCAATAACAACTTCGGTAGCAACAATCAATGATGGAATTGCTGCTTTTAAAACTCCTTTTTCTAATCACGTACAAACATTTCTAAATTTTTATAGGAATTCAAACAGAACTATTAATGATATTTTTGGAACTGCACCAACTGTTGATATTAAACTCGTTGATATTAACACAAAACTTCACAATTTAGTCAGTAGCATTCCTATTGTTAAAAAAAACTGATCTGATTAAAATTCCTCTCAAGCAGAATAAAAATGTGTACACAGCGGCGTCATAATCATCAACATGGTTACAGCAAAACAACACTCAAACATACCGCAGAGGTCACTGTGGATATATTCGGTCCGTATTTAGTAGTGCAAAGTTTAGTTAATTTACCACATTTCCATGGCGTCATTAGACAAGTGATTTTTCTGGAATTGTGTCTATAGTGTTTAAAAAGGATACCGAAGAAACATGTATACTGATAGCATTCGATGGAAAATTAACCGCAACGTCCTGTTGGTGGTGTATAGACTTTGTGGCTGAAACTCCCGAATTAGTTACTTAAATGACGGTAAAAATATGAAAACAAATATTATAGAATGTAAAAATATTCGATTTTAATCATATTTCAGAGAACATTCCCAAACAAGTTCTTGACGCTCTAATGCAGTATTACATATATTATCATAAAAAGCTTTGGTGTGTGAAAAAATGTTACAAATACTATACCATAATAGAATCAAGTACCCAGTTTCTTCTCCTGACTCACTCGGTGCACCTCAAAGAGAATTACAACAGCATCAAGACCCTAAGTAATAAAATGATCGGTACCATGTCAGTGCATTGTAGAAGTAGCCATCGTTGAAGATATTATCAATGCGTTTAACCAATACAACCAATAGGTTTTATTGTGCGGAAATTCTTGAATAAGGCTGAATTCACAGATGCAATGCAATCTGTAACGTATTTTAAGGTCGACATTACAACTAAGTATCACCCGGTATAGCAATATCAATCATCAGTTATAGATTAGCATTTATCTTACGAATGTTAGTCAGTAAGTACAAACATCAGATTGTTTTCTTAACAGACTTATCACATCAATGGATTAATAAGCAAAGCTAAAAATGTATTGCTTCATACTTAGTAAATTAGAAACGTAGTCAAGGCTAACCAGTACATCCTTGCACGCAGAATCTCCGTAAAACATGCCCACGTAATATCAGCACTAGGTTTGGCAAACACCTAATATGAGAACTTTAAATACGTTATGATCATTGGTCAAATTTAGATGTATAAAAAGGTACAACAGGGGAAGTATATTAAAGAATGACGTTAATTGTAAAACAAAATCAGTTTTCAAATAAATGCTTTACATGGCACTCTAATGGTTGTTTTGATAGACGACAGTACAGTTTGCTTCAGTGGTAGACAACGCTGCGTATTTGTTTTGATATTTGTACAATATACTTATATGGCAAATGATTTTAGGGGAAAACAAGTTGTACAGATATCAGTTAGGAAGGACAATAAACAAATATATAAAGCAACCACGCGGCATATGTTTGTGCGAAAGGTGATAGTGTTGAAATTATAAAGCAGAATATTATTTAATTTGTTTATATTTGGCATTTATAAGACCAGAATTTATTCTTGTAAGTGCTATAATTTCTGGAGTATATATGTATGATATCATAACGTGTTTAATATAAATTTTGCGTTACAGAAGAACAAACGTTACATTAACCTGATCCATAAAAATTTGGGCATTTTTGTATATGATCTTTTTCCAAAGGCTGGTACCAACCGACCTGTGATGGTAAGACTTTAATACTGAATTATCAGTTTTTATTTTATCTTATTTCCTAATCAATTTAATTTCCAATCACAATTTTACAACCTTTCATTCTGTGATGCTATTTTTCTCGTCTGTGTTATGCATAATGTTCTTCCCAACGCATAATTATCTAATTGTAAGTACCCGATAATCATATGGTTTTTCTTGATTGTGTCAAATTATGGTTTCAAAGGTACGGTTTGATAGCATCGAGGTAAATTACCAAGGTTTGGTGGAATAACTTTTCGAACCAATTATTCCATAATGACGTAAATATGATATTAATAGAATGTATTATTGTTATCTAATTTCGAGATTCCATTTTACTTAGATATTCATTTTAGTATAGAAAACTTTTAGGTTTGAAAAGAATGTTACAAACCTTAATATAAATCACAAGTACCTTCTTCTCTACTCATCTCACTAAATGAATGTCAACTAGATCAAGACCTATATAAAATGATCGTCCATTTTAGGTGATTGTAGAAGACATTTAATTTTAAGCTAACAATCACAATATTTTATTTCATTCTTTAGCTATTCACAGTGCATTGCATCTGTACGGTGTATTTAAGGACATTTAGACTATATCACTCGTTAGAATATATATCCTTATAGATAGATTTATTTAATGTTACTCAGTAATACACTTTTGTTTCTTAGCAGACATCAATCAATGATTATAAGCAAAGCAAATGTTGCTTCTATTCTTATCAATTTGAAACACGTATTCACAGGCTAACGATTAATATTGAAGATCTGTAAAAATGCACGTAATTCAACGGTTTGCAAACACTATATAAATTTAAATCGTTATGATATTGAAATTTTTATAATAGAGTTATCAGTGGAAGTATATTAAGAATGACGTAATGTAAAACAAAAATATTTTCAATTAAAGCTACGGTGTCACCTTATGTTGTTTTGCATAGAACAGTAAGTTGCCAAAGTTGACTACGTGTATTTGTTTATGTTTTGAAAAATATACTTCAAAGGCAAATGTTATTGAAAAAAAGTGAAACATTTTAGAACGACAATAAATCAATTTCAAAAGAATAACATGCGTTGTTTGTGCAAAGGTGCACATTGTTTAATTATAAGCAGTATATTAAGTAAGGCATATAAGAAATATTTTGAGCTATAATTTCTGAGAAAATGTATATATGTCGATTTTCAATTAAATTTGCGATTACCGGATGCAAAACGTTCCACATTTACTGCAATGCATTTGTGACCTGATATTTATAGTGCTTGATTTGAAAAATAGACTGCAAAGAAGACGTCAACAAATTTATTTTTGTATCGGATTCACATCCCATATATACTACGTAAAGATGCTGTGGTTGGATAAAGATCTGTCAGTTAAGAGACCCATTCATGTTCTTGATTATTCTCCGAACAGAGGTGAGTTTGGTTAATTTAGCGTTTAAACCACGCTTGTATATACAGTGAATTCTATATATATGTTACTGATATACGCACCCCACCCACCCCGCTATTCCTTAGTTATTTTCGTTATTGTCTTTCTTGTCTTGTAGTTTAACCCGTTTTTCATATCATGATGATATGGTTATATATGACATAATGAACCCCTGTGGGATTATCATATCCATATTGAGACAGCCAATATGCTATTTCTTCAATTTCCATTTGCAAGTCGAGTTAAAAAATGGCCGCAAAAAAAATGTTCATTCAGATCAAAACATTCCAGAAGACGGGGTTAAAAACGTGTTCCCACGGTCACAGCCAATCATTAAAGACACTAATGCACAATAATTTCATTATCTCATCTGGACCAATCAGAATCACATAAAGTAATATGTTCACACGTCTAATATCAAAAATATGAACCTGCACGCACTGTAGGATAACAATACCGACTATGTGATAAAACACGTTTGCCAGATTTCAACTGTGATTTTCTGTTAAGAACTTTCATGCTCTAATCTCTCGAGTTGATTTAAACATTTCCACATTAGAGGCTGTCTTGTCAGAGTATAAAATAAAATGTCTCTACAATCGTTTCATTTGAGTTCTTGATTTGAAATTCTCTTTAATTCCCTGGACGAAACGAAGGGGTGTGAGCTCTAAAAGAACTTCACGTTTTCTTTATAGCAAAACTACTCCACAGAGGATTTTGAACCACTGTTAACTTACAATCTGAATCAATATCCAAACAGGACTCTTTGAACCAGTTCGATGTCATATTCCTAGTTTACGACTTATTGCTCTCTCTCTCTCTCTCTCTCTCTCTCTCTCTCTCTCTCTCTCTCTCTCTCTCTCTCTCTCTCTCTCTCTCTCTCTCTCTCTCTCTCTCTCTCTCTCTAACCGTGCTCTTATTAAATAACTTTTAGCATAATTACAATAGAGGTCTAACCTTTACTAATAGAGTAGTTTTACTTATTTTACTCAAGGCAACTTAACATTACATCAAAGAAGCATTTGCCTTACATTTCATGCTTTGGTGACATAGAAGAAATATATTTTTAACTCATAACCACATATATTTGATGGAGATATGCACATCTAGCCAACATATAACGCGCGTCCTTACGAGTGCTGTTGGAAGAAAATATATTTATGCATGTTGACAATATATATGAATAACTATAGTTGTATATTGTGATATCTTGTTCTCAACATATTAACTGTGCATAAATTGGCATTAGATGAGAAAGCGTGATCCAGTTTAAGTAAATCCTAGATTGAAGTAGTCAATCAAGGTAATAACTCATGCATAAAGTGGCTAATAATGGTAATTACTGATGCATGAAGTAGATAAATAAGGCAATTACTGATGCATAAAACGTGCTTGAAATAATGGTCCTACATAACTTCTGAATCGGATTTTATGAGCAACGATTTTAACAAGAAAGCAAAAAAATCTCTGCTTTTTTATTAATTAGATATGGTACTTCTCTTTTGATATCACAGCAAATGAAGACTTGTTTCTTAATTGTTCCATGTCCAATATGCCATGTCACAGAGGTCAACATTTCTCAGATCAAAAGCACTTTTGTCTAAATTTATTTTCGTTGCGATCAATATTTACATTAGACGCTGGAGAAGAGACATGTAATCGTTAAATACATCATGGTTCAAAAATTGGTTCATATAACTTAGCAAAAGGGATCATTTGGTGATTTAGACAGATATGTATCTTTCCATATTTTCAGACGTAAATAAAAAAAGGAGAAATTATGTATCGACCCTGGGTCAGGGCCATTTCCTTCTTTATTTATTAATGTGATAGTTGCTAAGCCAGGATCATACGGTTCTCTTTGTTAGCACGTATTCTCTAAGCGAAGAATTAACCATCATTATTTGCCCGGTTTTAAAATTATGCAAATACACGTGACGTGTGCTATTCAGAAACCTGTGTCACAACTCTTTACACAAAAGTTAGGTTCATTCTCTTCCAGAACCAAGAGGGCTACCATCTGAATTGTACAATAGGAATATAGCTTATACTTGCCTTCACCAGTTCAGTCTGTGTTGCAAATTAGAGGGCCTGTTTTTATTAGCCATCTCGCGCTATTTGCAGTTAACTCTTGTTTAAGTCAGGGAAAAAAGCATCATATGGGCAGAGGAAGCTTAGGACAGTGATGTTGGCTTGACCAAATTGATTTGTTTTAAATTCAGGAGACTTTGCAAGATATGAGATTCGTTTGGATTGCGAGAAGATTATAAATTTTATGAAATAGCAATCCACAAATACGGGACAAAATATTGGTTCGTACACATAATGTTCCAAATCTTATCATAATTATGAGGTAATGAATTGAATAATTTCGTAAACTACATAATAATAATTTAACTAAAGTAATTGGCTGATCATTGTAAAATGAAGAACTGTTTATTTGGTGACCGTGGAGACTTATTCGTTTTGTTCGGGTTAAACATGACAGGTACCTATGGTACATATCATGATACTTTTGTATTTTACCTCTGGAGTTTGGTGAAAATTTAACATTGTGATTTAACATTGCTATTTGTTACCTCTGTTATTAGTATACGGAGAAGGTGAAACCAATTTGGTAAACAGGCAAGATGGAGACAATGGCGACATACCTCTATGCAATTTTCATATTCAATAACTGAAAATTCTTTTAAATTGGTATTAGGGAAACTTAGCAGAATGCTGATGGAAATGGCTGGGCTAAAAATAATAAACTCGAAAAAGTTTAAAGCACGCTAATTTCAGCCGTTTCTGAAAGAAAAGAAAATTAACTTTGCCAGAGTATACTAAAAGTTCTGTTTCGTCCTTTTCTCTCTTGCTCTAATAGTCCCATACTCCGAAAGAAAACAACTGTATTCCGTTTAGTAATTCTTTATCTTATAAGAATCGTCCCAGAGCATGGGGTCTTGAAAAGGTTGACAGTCGAATTATATATAGAATTTATAGACAAAGTGTTCAGATCTATTTAGGAATAACACGACTATTTTGAAGATTACCGGAAGAAGAATATATTCGATCAGAACTTTTAATTATTTAAATGATTTAACATTACATTTGTTAAAGGTGTTTATACAAAAGGTTTATGTGCTATCCAGTTTATGGTTTTGTATGGCTGTAATGAGGCCACGTTTGGATTTCGTGGTACAAAGCATCGCCAGGACATGATGTTGGATTCACGTCTCTATGACCGTACAGATGATAACTACTGGCCACTTTTCCAAGTGAGATTCCGCACTGAATCATGTTTTTGACAGCGGTGAGGGCAGCAGCAGGCGGCTTACTTCCGGAATAGCTTCCAATAAAGGAAAAAGCTATTCCGCGTTCGTTATATCCCTGCGTATGTGCTCCGACTCGATCCCAACCTCGCCCTTCATAAATAGAACCGTCTTCTGCAACTAGGAAACTGTAACCGATATCAGCCCAACCTGTATAGAAACAATGAAAACATATTAGAAAATAACTTAAAAGCCCAAGCCGACTGTTATTTATACATTTCAAATTAACATTAGAAAACTCTTCATATTGTTGCCATTAATTTATTGTTTGCACGCACCTATTGCAGGTCAGCTTATACCTAATAATAATAAATTGTTTTATCGTTTTTGGCTTGGACGAGTAAACCACATGGTGAGAATAACATTCAAACACAAATATATATATATATATATATATATATATATATATATATATATATATATATATATATATATATATATATATATATATATAGCACATGGGGAGAAAATTATGCTCCTGATATACACGCTGAGATACTAGTATTTTTTACTTTAACTCTCATAAAATTTACCAATAATCAAAGTGATATGATGAAAGCAATAAATGTGAAAAAAAACTTCGCCATCTTGAAATACATGCATATTAGGATCAAATTGCAATAAATGCATATTACATATTATCGTGATAAAGTGAAATGCATATTACACTACATTTATATGGCCGGTTGCTGAAAACGAGTCCGGTCCTCACACGCCTCTCCTCCTTCTCGAGTCTGTTTAACATCCTTCAGACGTCATGCTTATTGTGACATTCCGATTTATTGATGTAAACACTTGATCAGGGGATGAAATAAGAATGTATCCGTTTATTGTAAATGGCCTTCATGCCATAGAATACAATTATTTTTACTATATGGTCTTTACATTTGTTTCTCAGTACTGAACTTTCCACTGTGTGACAATCAATACAGATCATAAGTTAATCTAAAATACCCTCAAAGATGACTTTACGGTGAAGTTCTTTTTCAAAGGTTGACCTGCATGTTTTTTTTGAGAGGCTGAATTGAAAACAAAACACCATGCAACGGAACACATATTTCATTCCCGAATCATCACCATGGCCTTATTATTCACTGTGCACTGTCGCCGAAATACACACAGACAACCAACCCATAAACTCACATTCTAAAGAATAAACAATTGCCTTTAAATCATTACCAATAATGCCAAAAATCTAACTCTTGTAATAACACCAAACTCAGACAGGAACAAAATGATTTAAAAATAGACTGGGACTACATTCATACTGAAAAGGAATTATTACTTGTGTTCTGATTCCTGCAAGATGGACCTGGTTTTACTGTATTTATCCCATACTGTTATATGCAAATCCGCTATTTGGATACTATCTCGTCGGGTGAATTTTATAGTCTTGCAGAAGCTTATCTCCATTTGTTAGATTAAATACTACTGCCTATTGGCGATAAATTTGGTGATGAAATGTTTCATCCTGGAGAAATCTATGCTTTTCGATAAGATTATCAAACGGTTTGTAGTTCACTGGGTCCAATCTTTCTATTATATGTATTAAGGCATAATGTCGAGTTTTGTGTAATATCAACAAGAAACATAATTAGGTAATCCTTTTTTGTAATAATGGAATACAACTTTAAGGCAGAAAATGTAGCAAATGAGCACACATCACATTGTACCAATACGTAACAATGAAATGCATCAGAGCCGCGATATCAACAAGAAAAATAATCAGGCAATCCTTTTTTTGATGTAATAATGGAATACAACTTTAAGGCAGAAAATGTAGCAAATGAGCAGACATGACATTGTACCAATACGTCACAATGAAATGAATCAGAGCCGCGATATCTTATTCTCTTTCATTTATTTATTGTTGCAATTATATCCTAGACATGGGGAATAAGATATGTTCTATTCAGGGTGAACGAGTAAAACTGCACATGGACAAAGGCTTCGATGACTTTAGTACCAAAATTGGTTTATGGCAACCATAAAATTTAAAAGTTTGAGCCGTAAAGAGGTCTTGAGACCCGGAAAAACTATAAACCATAATGTTTGGATAAGGTATGGGTATTTTGTACAGCACCCATTATGTACAGCACCAGATGTAAGAATACCACCAATAACTACAACGCAGGCGAAAGTTAATAGTAAACATGCATTGGTATTGCTTATTAATGCAAGTAATGGAGTTGCAAGCCACATGAAAATCTACATTTCTAAATTCATGAAAACAAGACATCGGTAACATTGCATCAATCAAGCAGATTGTATTCACTTACCATTTGTTGACATATGATAATGTTGTATATTCTGCACTCGGGACTTACAGCTGGCCGGATCGTGACAGGCTGGGGTCTCGGTGTGGTGAATAAATACAAGATTTACGGGCAAATGGAGGTTGGAAACAGACTTAGGCGCGGCGGCACCCCAGGCCGACCGAGAGACGATATGCACATTATGACAAGATCCCGTGCCTGAAATTAAACTCTGCATCATCACCATTCACACTCGACATCATAAATCGGATTACTCAACAATTCTTAAAAATTTTAAAAGCAATTTATTTGCTTACCTTTTCTTTTTTGTATTTATTCCAAGGAAGGCAGTGCCATTGCGTGTCACTTGGTATGAAATAATGTAGTTTGATAAGAATAACCGTCTTCGTGCTCTTTCATTTTACAACCATGTATGCAACTAAGCTCAA
The DNA here is from genome assembly GCA_016746295.1 of Potamilus streckersoni. NCBI lineage: Eukaryota > Metazoa > Mollusca > Bivalvia > Unionida > Unionidae > Potamilus > Potamilus streckersoni. The sequence continues at coordinate 441,245 of JAEAOA010000270.1, read as the reverse complement.
TATATCATAAGCATGCGTCTCCTAATTTCATGCAATAACTAGCATATGCAGTGTGTAAATGTGGGAAATTAATTTCCTTTATAAATCTAACTCTATGCAAAATACAAAACGTTATGACTAGATAGTTCAATATTTCTGTAACATATTTGAAGTGAAATACATGTATGTCTTATTCGAAACAATTGCTGCATCGGATGTGAATAGTAACATTTAATTTAACTAAAGAAACCGAGTACCTGATATTTTTATTTCGTTTCTAAATTAAAACGGCTTGCGTATTCTATTATCAAAATGCCTCTCTTCGTATTTCCCACATCATTTGGATTTGTTTATTTTCGTATTGGTTCTTCACGTGCGTAATTGTTTTTTTAATCCGTTATGTCAGGATCAACTTAACCATACTTGAATCTAAAGATAATATTTTGAGCAACAAAATCATATTAAATGTAAACAAATGGTCACAAAACAAGTTCCTCTAATCACGATGTTTTATGATATTGGTAATGTTCTTTTAGGATCGGTCGATAATAAAATCTAAAAGATATTCGCTTCCTTCATAACCTTCTTGAGAGTTTGTGACTGCTGCCACACAATCACTTTTTCTGAGTCCTATTCAGAGTTTTATTTGGCACTGGTAAAAAACAACATTCGTTTGAACACACAAAAGTTACAAATAGGCAAAATATAATTTAAAATGCTTGATTAATAGTGCTACAAAATTTATATTGTTTTAATGATAAGACGCAACTGTTTTGCTGTATTTTGTAGATAAATATTCCTCCTATCAACATTTCATTTACTCAAGAGGAAAGTACTCTCCCCCTCGTTGCACATATAGTCAGAATTTATAAAATAAACGTTGTGATGTTCCTTGTGGATACGTGGCGTCTGGCCGAATGTTAGCCATTTCATGCAAAGATATACTTATCGTTTGCGAAACATATTTTTTCTAAGTATGAGTAAATTTTATTCCAACCTTACGGGAATTATTACATATAGGCAATAAAAAATGTCAAAGTTATTTTGCATTTGCTAGAAAGTACACGTTAACAAGACTATATATTTTCTTCAAATTATATTTCATAGCCATAGATACAATGTGGAATGGGAACTTATTTCCTAAAATCTGGCAAAATTTTAACATAATCTTGGAAACTATAACGCCACGATAATAGAATGAAAATAACCTTATTGCTAATATACTTCAATAACTTTGTATCTATGAGGTAATATGATATATGTGTTGTATAAAGAGTGTAATATTTCTGAAACACATTTGAAGAGAAATACATGTATGTGTCAGTTTAAATGTTTATTGTGTCAGATGTGAACAATTACATTTAATTTTACGTATGCACGTGTGTACCTGATTTTTTTATTTCTAAATTCATGCCGCTTGCATAATCTATCATCAAAACGCTTTTCTTCGTATTTGCCCCATCGTTTTGGATTTGATTATTGGGGTAAAGGTTCGTCACGTACGTTAAAATTCTTTTACTTAGCTATGTCGCTATTAAATTTTGTGCACCCAGATTATATGAAACAAAGATTAGACACAAGTTCTGCAAATCACATGTACATTTAGGACGAGTAGGACATTGTATGAGAACAATAACATTTTACTAAATACAAAGTGTTTGGCGCTGAGAACAATGATATTTGACTGAATACACTGTTTGCATCGGAGAACAATAACATTTGAATGAATACACGGTTTAGAACTGAGAACAATGACATTTGACTGAATACACAGTGTTTTGCACTGAGAACAATGACATTTGACTGAACACAGTGTTTGGCACTGAGGACAATGACATTTGACTGAATACACAGTGTTCGGCACTGAGAACAATGACATTTGACTGAATACACAGTTTTTGACACGGAGAACAATGCGATTTGATTCAATACAAAGTGCTTGGCACTGATAAAATGATATTTGACTGAATGCACAGTGTTTGTCACTGAAGAACAATGACATTTGACTGAATGCAGAGTGTTTGGCACTGAGAACAATGACATCTGACTCAATACACAGTGTTTGGCACTGAGAACAATTGATATTTGACTGGATGCACAGTGTTTGTCACTGAGTACAATGATATTTGATTGAATACAACGTGCTTGGCACTGAGAACAATGATATTTGACTGAATACACAGCGCTTGGCACTGAGAAGAACGATATTTTACTGAAAACACAATGTTTGGCACTGAGCACAATGAGACGTGACTGAATACACAGTGTTTGGCATTGAGAAGAATGATATTTGACTCAATACACAGTGTTTGTCACTGAGAACAATGATATTTGACTGAATACACAGTGTTTGGCACTGAGAACAATGACATCTGACTCAATACACAGTGTTTCCCACTGAGAACAATGACATTTGACTGAATACACAGTGCTTGGCACTGAAGAACAATGATATTTGACTGAATGCACAGTGCTTGACACTGAAGAACAATGATATTTGACTGAATACAGTGTTTAGCACACTGTGAACAATGATATTTGACTGAATACACAGTGTTTGGCACTGAGAACAATGATATTTGACAGGAATACGCAGTGTTTGGCACTGAGAACAATAATATTTGACTGAATACATAGTGTTTGGTACTGAGAACAATTACATTTGTCTGAATACACAGTGCTTGGCACTGTTGAACAATGACATTTGACTGAACAGTGTTTGGCACTGACAACATGGATATGTGACTGAATAAACAGTGTATGGCACTGTAGAACAATGCGATGTGACTGAATACACAGTGTTTGGCACTAAAGAACGGTGTTATTTGCCTGAATACAGATTGTTTGGCACTGAAAAACAATGACATTTGACTGACTACCCATTACTTTGCACTGACAACAATGATATCGGACTCAATACACAGTGTTTGGCCCTAAGAACAAGGATATTGGACTGAATACTAAGTTTTTGCCACTAAGAACAATGATATGTGACTGAATACACAGTCGTTGGCAATGAGAACAATGATAATTGACTGAATCTACAGTGTTTTGCACTGACGAACAATGACATTTGACTGAATACACAGTGTTGGACAATGAGAACAATGATATTAGACTGAACACAGTGTTTGGCACACTGTGGACAATGATATTTGACTGAATACACAGTGTTTGGCATTGAGAAGAATGATATTTGACTGAATGCACAGTGTTTGTCACTGAAGAACAATGACATTTGACTGAATGCAGAGTGTTTGGCACTGAGAACAATGACATCTGACTCAATACACAGTGTTTGGCACTGAGAACAATTGATATTTGACTGAATGCACAGTGTTTGGCTCTGAGAACAATGATATTTGACTGAATGCACAGTGTTTGTCACTGAGTACAATGATATTTGATTGAATACAAAGTGCTTGGCACTGAGAACAATGATATTTGACTGAATACACAGCGCTTGGCACTGAGAAGAACGATATTTTACTGAAAACACAATGTTTGGCACTGAGCACAATGCGACTTGATTAAATACACAGTGTTTGGCATTGAGAAGAATGATATTTGGCTCAATACACAGTGTTTGTCACTGAGAACAATGATATTTGACAGGAATACACAGTGTTTGGCACTGAGAACAATGACATCTGACTCAATACACAGGGTTTCCCACTGAGAACAATGACATTTGACTGAATACACAATGTTTGGCACTGTGAACAATGATATTTGACTGAATACACAGTGCTTGGCACTGAAGAACAATGATATTTGACTGAATACACAGTGTTTGGCACTGAGAACAATGCGATTTGACCGAACACAGTGTTTAGCACACTGTAAACAATGATATTTGACTGAATACACAGTGTTTGGCACTGAGAACAATGATATTTGACAGGAATACACAGTGTTTGGCACTGAGAACAATGATATTTGACTGAATACATAGTGTTTGGTACTGAGAACAATTACATTTGTCTGAATACACAGTGTTTGGCACTGTAGAACAATGACATTTGACTGAACACAGTGTTTGGCACTGACAACATGGATATGTGACTGAATAAACAGTGTATGGCACTGTAGAACAATGCGATATGACTGAATACACAGTGTTTGGCACTAAAGAACGGTGACATTTGCCTGAATACAGATTGTTTGGCACTGAAAAGCAATGAAATTTGACTGACTACCCATTACTTTGCACTGACAACAATGATATCGGACTGAATACACAGTGTTTGGCCCTAAGAACAAGGATATTGGACTGAATACTAAGTTTTTGCCACTAAGAACAATGATATGTGACTGAATACACAGTCGTTGGCAATGAGAACAATGATATTTGACTGAATACACAGTGTTTTGCACTGACGAACAATGGTATTTGACTGAATACACAGTGTTGGACAATGAGAACAATGATATTAGACTGAACACAGTGTTTGGCACACTGTGGACAATGATATTTGACTGAATACACAGTGTTTGGCACTGTGAACAATAATATTTGACTGAATACACAGTGTTTTGCACTGACGAACAATGACATTTGACTGAATACACAGTGTTGGACACTGAGAACAATGATATTAGACTGAACACAGTGTTTGGCACACTGTGGACAATGATATTTGACTGAATACAAAGTGTGTGGCACTGTGAACAATGATATTTGACTGAATACACAGTGCTTGGCACTGAGAAGAATGATATTTGACTGATTAGACAGTGTTTGGCACTGAGAAGAATGATATTTGACTGAGTAGACAGTGTTTGGCACTGAGAAGAATGATATTGGACTGAATACAGTGTTTGGCAATGAGAATAATGTCATTTGACTGAATAAACAAAAGTTAAAAACAGGTAATATATTAGTTAAAATATTTTTTACTACAAAATGTTTTTTCTTTATAGGATATGATGAGAATGTTTTTTATATTTGTTCATAAATAGTCGTCTTATCAACACTTAATATAAGGAAAAGAAACGTATTCTTAACCTTATTGTAAATATTATCAGACTTTTTTATATATGTTGCTCCTTGTGGGTACTTGTCATCTGGCGGAATGTTAGCTACATCATGAAAAGATATACTTGTCAATTTTTCAAAGTACGAGTAAATTTTTTTTCAACTATACATGAAGCAGCATTATTTAAGAATATCGGTGATGAAAAAAGTCAACATTTATTTGTATTTCCTGGTAAAAAAAAACACTCATAAAACCTTGTGTATTTTCTTCATATTATACTTGATAGCCCATGCATCATGCAGTTGGGACTTATTTTCTAGAACTAAGGTTAAAGTTAATTAATTAATGAATCTTGCAAACGTTTAACTCTATCACACTGCAAAGGCATGAACTCATGCTTAGTACACACACCGGAAATGCAACGGATCGTACGTTACTTTCCGCCATCTTGCTAAATATAATTTTGCGTCTACTGGTTCAATCTTATTTTATACAAAACGGTCTGTTTAATTACGTTACTAAATCGGTATATTAGTCTTTATCATATATCTTACTAATTATTACATGCTAACCAAATAAACTGTAAACCTTAATACTTACATCATTGCATCAATCCATTCTCTTACACTGACAAAAATCTCAATATCATCGGAATCGTAGCATACTTTATCTCTGATAAAATGCAACACAAACTAACATTGTAGTGCCAACGTTTTTTTTTTTAAATAACGACTGGTGTGTTTAAATAACAAACTTTTAAAGAACAAGGTAGATTTAGCGGGGAATGTTTGATTTCTATGCAAATATCAAACTATTTCCATATAAACAGAGATCAGTTTTTATTACTGGCTGAGATGCATATTTATCCTTCATTTTGATATAAATTTAGTATTTAAATTCAGCATTGGTGTCTCATTGTGATAAGCACATGTCAGAGTTATTTATCTTTCCGTATGGAATGATTCTTAATTTCGCATTGGTAGTGTTGAGTATGAGGATGTAATGGAATTGCCAGTAAAAAGGTAAAAAATAATAAAGACATCCATGTAAAACTTAGCTTTGTGAAAGAAATAATGATGAACTGATATTTGTAAAATTAGAACAGTATGAGATATCCTATGGAAATGATGTGCACATTATCATCCAATCAGTGAATTTTATTTATTGTAGTTAAATATGTTCATTATCAGCAGGCTGAGATAATGGGGGGAGGGCATTCAGCCAAAGAAAGGCACGAAACACTAAAAGAACTGGATCTGTCCCTACCATTTACGTACGCTGATTTTATGCGTGTTAAATATGATTCTCGTAAGTAGCAAAAGTAGTAAATTAAGTGATATGGACATAATTTCAAATTATGTTTAGACTTAAAAGATACGTGCAATTAGGAAATAATAAAACTAAAAATTTTCAGATGACACAGGTCGAAATTAACAGGTATGGAATAACTATGATGAACCTGAGCTGCCAGTGCCACCATGTAAACAGCATCTCCGTGTCGCGCTCCCAGTGCAAAGCCCGCTGACGTAATGTCCGCTACACTGGAAACTCTCCTCCTGGCAAGTTCCGCCCTGAGACAGACATCCAGAGTCATCACCTAAAACATGGGGATGATTACTACGATTATTATTATTATTATTATTATTATTATTATTATTATTATTATTATTATTATTATTATTATTACTATTATTATTATTATTATTATTATTATTATTATTATTATTATTATTATTATTATTATTATTATTATTATTATAAATTAGTGTATTACAATTTAAAAGATATAATAAAATATATTGGCGAAATTAACCAACAAAATATTCCGGGAGAGCAAGCCATTGTCTTGTCATTTTAGCAGCTCATTTTAGCCACACATTTCTCCAACCCCATTTCCTCCAATGTGATGCAATATTGCATCTATAAGAATGTAGTATCTATCCCTTTTCTTTTTCAAGATTATATAAAACTCACTTTATGCCATCCATGGTAAACCACACTGCTACTTTATCACTAATAAAATGTCCCAACTTCAAAATAAGAATATCAACAGACACCATCAGCTGAAATGGCGTAAACGATTCCGAAATAAAAATGAAAATATAATGAAACACATAAAAATGGTGTCAAATCAGAATAAAAAGAAGAAACAATAAAACATATAATTTGCATCTATCTGATAAAATGTCTTCAAATTACAGGATGGAAGGACGAACAATAGGCTGATAATAAAAAAGGAACTCAGCAATTTTGTAACTTACAAAAAATGATTTTAAACATTGACGGTGTGTTAAGTATCGTGAACATAACGTATTGTTTAAATAACAAAGCCACTGTACCTTGTACTAGATTCCAACACACGATCAATACAAGTATAGACTTCATGGCAGTGGGCTGACAATTGCTCTGTACCGTTCCCTTTTATACCAAAACACGAATGATGGTATGTCCTAGTTAAAGACATCTGTACAAGATATTCGTATCTATATCTATATTTGATATCTATAGTTACATTAGGTCTTTTCCCAATGTATGATAATATGTATCTATATTCGTATTAAGGCGATTGCAGACGTTCCTGACTTGTGAATGATAAGTAATTATGAATATGCCATACAAAAGACGTGTAAAGACGCTCATGGTTTAAAGTTATACTTGTTTTAGGTTAACGCATATCTCTCTCTCTCTCTCTCTCTCTCTCTCTCTCTCTCTCTCTCTCTCTCTCTCTCTCTCTCTCTCTCTCTCTCTCTCTCTCTCTCTCTCTCAAAATTGAACAAAATTTCCAAGCTCTCAAACACACGTATTTGGGCAATCAGTGCTATGTCCATTCATCGATTAGCAAAATATAGCTTTTTATCGCCATAAAATTGTATATATTACATAGGTGAGCATATACCCTTTTCAATAAATAATTTGTTTATTAGACATAAATTGCATATGCTTTTTTAATAATACCGAATTATATTACTCGAAATGAGTCTATTTTTTATAAATGTATTTGCAATTTGGAAATATTTTGTACATCATCTTGTTTCTTGATAATCAAGGTATGAATCAGAAATTTGTAACATCCAAGACAAAGACAAAACAAAAACACTCGAAAAACATTGCATTCCAAACTTAACCTGAACCACTCGGTTATGATTTTAATGTAGTATATTGCCTGATTCAAGCACAAAATAAATCGATATTATTTCTGTCGCCTTTGTCATGATAAAAAGAACAAATTTAAAACATAATAATTTATGAATATATTTTATGAGAATTGAATAATATATTTTTCCATTATCCAAAAGTGTTTTTCGTTTGTGTTCTAGCTGTAAACTCTGTCACTATCGTATTCACAAAATGTAAGGACTTGCAGGCAATACACAATGACTTTCACACTGCTGCATGCTACAGAACATATAAACAACAAATACACTTATGCTATAGTGCATACACATCTGAACAGTGACAAACTCAGTTCAAGAGACATACAGACAGACAGAGAGACAGACATATAGAAACATAAAGAGTATGATCTAGTACAAAGGAGAGTAAATATTGATAACCCATTCAGCATGATTGTATAAAAGAAATAAGTATAGTGATAGTCTAATTTTGCACACATTTGATAATGTTATTCACAACATGCATCGGCAAAAGCTCATGAAAAGTACTTAAGCATGCACAGTGAATTCAAACCCACAACTGAAATCTCGTATTTCTCTATGAAAATATTTCAAGAGAATTCCTATTTTTTAACAACAGCAAAGCTTCCAAATTTCTGATAGTTCGTGATGGAAGAAGAATAATAAAATTGCAATATAACATTACTTAACACTACACAAGAATAATGGTTGGACCACTTCCATTTTTTAAAACAAAAGTACTGTGATGTGTCGAATTTTGAAAACTCTTAGAAGCATTGGTTAAAGGAATTGTATCAAAGTAAACTTAATTAAAGTAGAAAGGGCTAGAGATAGATGATTATTTTCATTTCATCTCTGAACGTCAAAAGGGAATTCGTTCTAACCGATGTAACTTGACCGAGTCATGTGCTATGGTACAAGAGAATGACATAAGACCCTTTCCCAAAATTAACCGGTTAAAGGGAGAAGCTTGCCATAAGTGATTGTTCAAAGGAACGTTAATTACGGCATGATTAGTTGTTTAGTTGTCTTGTCAATCCAGACATTCTATGGAACAGATTTAGGATACAGTCTATTCCGATTGGTTAATATGGATTAATGGGCGTAACTCAGCAAGAAATTAAAGGTTTTACTTTAGAAAAATTCTTCAGTCTTCAATCTTTCTTGAAAAAAGTTAGACGGGACTCCGGGAGGAGCGTGAAAGACGTCACCTCGTGATTTGGCAGTAAAGCGTGAGAGTTGTCCCAGCGAGTAGACAAACTGTACATTCGAATTCGTAGAAAGTACGTTTACATTATTGAGTATGTGGCCAGATACAGTAGTTGTCTCAGTTAGGAGACGGACTATACTTGAGGTTCGTGGAAACGAAAAAAGAAAACGGCAAATGGTACGCAATCTTAATTTCCCGATTTTAATATGTTATTTCATTTGTTGATCTATTTGCAAACGTATTCTTGATATTATGTATTTATGTATGATTTCATTTGGCAGGATTTTTGTGAAATGCTAGTCATGACATTTTAATCTTTGATTTTCTAATTATCAATTCATTTGGAGAAATGGCAAGATTGAAAGTAATTAAAATTTCATTAGATGAGTTGACAAGGCTGCATGTAATTAAATGATCGTTAAAAGAATTGACAAGATTGCATGTAATTGAATCTTTAATACATAGGTGTGCTTAGGAATTTTAATGAATTAAGCTTAAGGACTGATGGGTAATGTTTCATAGTTTTATGGATTAACTCTTATCTAGTATGAGTATGACATAATATTAATTGTATATCCATATACTAGTTTGTAATATTTAATTGATCACTTAAGTGTTTATCTATATGCTAGTTTGTAATATTTAATTGGTCGAGTAAACTATTTTGGAATAGTTAGATCTGAGGGTCTAAGCCATATGTAACTTAACACTCCTAGATTGGTAGAGTAAAAAGTCAAGGGGGGGTTACATACGGGTTCATACAGCTGAGTTGAATTTAATTGACCACCCCTAGCGTAATCCGAATTAAGTTCAGGACAAGCATTGACCGACTATGTAAACATAGTTAGTAAACTTTCATGCAGCAGAATTCATGCCTTTTGTTTCTGAGCCGAATTAATGTAAAATATAGAGATACTTGGGAATGTGACCTATTGTTTATTGCGAGACATTTTATTTATTGAAGGAAACAGCTTTCCTGGATTCACCTGAGAAATCCCTGAACCAATCACAGGACCAGCCCAAATTTCAAGCCGAAATCTAAGTCCAGAGACAATTGTCAAATCAGAGTTTGCCTAACAAGAGTCCAAGACCAAACAACTAGACAAATATCGGCAGAACGGAAGTCTTGATGTCCGCATAAAATAGGTGATGAAATCTCTCATCATTGCACTCAAAGGTCACATCTCGTTGGCAATGAAGATAGAATATTAACGTTGAAAGTAATTTTAGCCTTTATATAAATTTGTGTTGTCTTTTTTATTCTTTTTATTTGAGTACATGTTAGTAGAATTTTCGTTCTTTTGTAACCAAGTAATTGATTTCTGTTCATTTTAAATTTTGTTGATAAACTGATTAAACTTTATTGAAAGTTCATTGAAAGATGGCTCGTTCTGTTTATTTCTTCAATATACTTGTTCAGTGATCTGCATTCTTCTTTCTTTCTATCCACACTGGGTAAATTACACCACGGAGGTCATTCCTTAGCAACGAACCGTAGTAAAAAAAAGTTGGTGTGTTTTGAACGCCGTCAATTTATAACAAGTACCCAAAGAGACGCCATGACCAACATATTTTTACCATTTTAAAACAAATTCCAGTATCCAGGATAGTTTTTCGAATTCCCCTATATTTTAATAACAAACATATCAGTCAGTCTCTGAACCAAAATGACATATTAGTACTGGACCATTTAAAAGATGTATTTTTCTTTTTAACCCATTATTTACTGACTCTCCCATGATTCCTACCGTTTTGTAGTTATTCTTCATATTGATATTGTTATTATTATTATTATTAGTAGTAGTAGTAGTAGTAGTAGTAGTAGTAGTAGTAGTAGTAGTAGAAGTACAAAAAGTCAGAAGACAAACTTTGAATTTTTGATGAAATAATCTACCGTTATACTAAGTGACAATAAGAATACAGATACTGCTCCTCTTCTGTAGTGAACTTCGTTATGCTCCGATATTATTAAAAAAACAATCTCTTTTTATAGCTTTGTATTATTTCAGAATTCATTCAAGAATTACTCCGAAATCAAAGAGCTTGAGAACGCGCGAACTACACATCAACAAAACTGAAGATATGACAAATAAAGTGTTATAATAAGCACAAACAATTTTACGGTTGCGAAAATGCATTTGAAACCATGTTTACAAAAACAATTTGCTTAATTTAACTCAATCTAAGATATTTACTTGACTGACCTTAGCAAGTCATGAAAATAAATAAAATTAAGGTTCCTAGTTTTGTTACTAATTTGTTGCCCTATTCATGGATTGCGTGGTAAATCTAAAGATGGTAGATGTGCTTCACTTCGGGGCTGAATGATCTAAGAGGTCAATACACATTAGGGTGCCATATTAGCATCGAAGTTCAAACCAGTTAAGCACAGAATCAGAAGTTTTGAAACAATACTTCTGGTAGATTTAGTTATGTATTTATTTGCAAAAATTGGATCTTTCATTTGCTTTTGTTTATTATCTCGTTTATCTCTGGTGTGTAATTGTCTTAGAAAAATACTGAGCATCGAAAATGCACATTCCATTGTATTGGATATTTAATTTTAACTTAAACTTAGGACATTTGTTCTAAAATCTATGATTATTTGGGCTTTAAATCGTAAGTTGTTTCCTTCACTTTTTATTTTGTATTTTAAGAAAATGATTGTTTTTGTTGAATTTTACAAAACTTGTTGTTTTTCACTCTTTTCTATTACTTTTTTAAGACCATAGAGTCATAACACTCCTATGGCTCATACTTTGTGGCAATATTGGCAGAACATCGCATGGTCGGCGTTGGGTATTTGATGTTGGACCAACGTCATGCAATTCACCCTATCACTAACATTGACAAAGCACTAGTTGGATAAACTTTATTCCGTAGTTGAAATGCCGACGGTAATAGATAAGCGATGGATCAATGTTGAAACTTGATCTGTAAAATCCGCACGTGCAGTAGAGTACATGTCTGCACGGTTCAGTACGTGATCTTTATTATCTTTATTTTACGCTATATTTATTTGAATATCTTTTCCATATTGTATCATGTAACTAAATTTGTTTTGATGAATTTAGATTTATAAAAATATATTTGAGAACTATATAAAGAATAAAAATTACAAACATTATTAGCGGAAACCAGACGGCATATTTTTCAGTCAAGAAAAGCATATCCTGTAGTTGGTTTGACCGTTTTGTCGCTTAGGTGTACTGACATAGTGCGGGTAGAATCTTTTTTTTGAATATCTAAGGACGTGGAATCATGTAAAATGTATCACCAATATATTTTGAATTCACATATGCAATTGATTTTGAAAAGGATTTATAGGTCGATATTACCCGGCATGCTAATATCAGTCAACGGTTACAGAGTGATATTTGTATTATGAATACAAAAATCAGTAATTACAACCATGTCAATGTCTTATTTACAGACTCAGCACGTGTATTTATCTTTCAGTTTTAAGTTTAATATACATTATATGCTTTATTTCAACGAGAGTTTGAAAACACACCTTTAAGCATCAATGCCTTATTAAGAAAAGCTATAAAAAAAACCTTTTGATTTTTTTAAACTATCATAGTGCTTCCATGGACGCAGCATTTCTGTGACGCTTTCCCAATGCTGACATAATATCAGCCACAAGGGATAATGTCTTAGTGGCATTTTCCACTCCGAGGCAAACATCCCGAATAGACAGCTAAAGGGGTCACCAACACTATCGAATTAGTGGCATTTCAACGCAAACGGAAGTCTATGATGTATACAAGCAGTCAGAATGCTTGCATTCTATTTCTCGTTTCTAGAACAGTCTATCGCAACAAAAACTGTATCGTCTGCGTTCAGTATTTGCAATGTTTAATTTTAATATATAAAACACAAACTGAACAAATGCATAGAAGAATCTCTTGGATACATGTGATCAAAGAGATGTAAATCCAAAATTTACGTAATTATTGAGATTTTCAAACACTTAAATACAGCATGTATGTTGTTTGAAAACATGGACTGGCTCAGCAAATACGGCGACCGTGTTGTTAAAAAAATGCCAGTCTGATCCGAAAAACCAACAAGGTGAAAGCATTTGGGACCACCTGGCCACAACCATGTTATAAATTATAAATCAAGAAATGAAATTATTTGACTGCGCTTTGTGCATATTTTACGTCCATGATGCCTTTTGTATTTAAAGTTTGTAGGGAGTGTACAAACAATCAAGATGGTGTGAGAATAATATAACTGAAAGAGTGTGCAATGACACTGACAATCCAAATACTGATGTATTATTACTTCTATTCAGCATGAATTCAAACTATGTTAGAAAACAAAATATGGATTGTATATCTTTTGTTGAATTTTGTAAAATAATAAAATAGAGACAAACAACATATCAATTTTTTAAATAACATTTTATACAATTTTAAATAGTGCATTGATATTATCGCCAAAAGGAATTCATCCCTTTTTTCAAAACATTTTGTGCCTGAGAAGTATGCAGTAAATGCGAAAGTAGACACAGAATTGTCCACGTGTGATTTTTTTAAAATCACATTTGTTGAATTTTGGATAAGAAGAATGCACAAATCTGTTGAATTCATCCCTTCTTTCAAAACATTTTGTGCCTGAAGAAATATACAGTAAATGCGAAAATAGACACAGAATTATCGGCGTATGAGTTTGTTTTGTTTTTTTTAAAATCCCAATTGTTGAATTTTGGATAAGAAGAATGCCCAAATATGTTATCTGACAGAAAATAATGCTAGTAACATTTACTGCTAGTATATGCTACGTGCCTGTTGTATTGCACCTATCACCTGAGTCTTTTAAAAATGACACAATTTTATTTCATTTCTCAAATATTGCATTATTGATAATAGGGAACACTACACATGTTTCTCTCAGGTGAATTGTCATTATTGACCGTATTTATAATCAGAGTATGGCAAGCTTTATATGCCCATATTGTAAGTTACCTATTTATCTCAATCTGTCTCTCAGGAAAGAGAAGGAAATGAATGAAAGAAAATCATTGAATATCGGATAAAATCAGTTTAAGGTTGGTATGCTCATCGTAAATTGCTTCAAATATATGAATTAGTAAGATGTCACGTGGACTAAATATGCAATTTCAATTCACTCAGAAATGTTAGGGTTTATTTTAATATAGAGAAATGTTGTACATTGCACCACTTAAAAAATAAATGCACATCCACAAAAGTATAGCTAGAATTACATAATTTTGCCAATGGATCAACCAAACTCATTCGTTCATATTTCCTATTACTATCAACTGCAAACGTAACGTCGAATGTAGCGACATTAAACTTTTGTACGTTTTTATTTATGTACTTATTTATTATTATTATTATTATTATTATTATTATTATTATTATTATTATTATTATTATTATTATTATTATTATTATTATTATTATTATTAATGTGCGATAATATCAGCAATCTGCATACATACTGATTTGGTAGAACGTATTGTCACGTAGAACGTAGAGTTGGAGGGAACAAAACACCTGCGCTCATGACGTCCACATTATTGACCAGGTATTTTCAAGTACAAGGAAGGACATCTTCTGGAAAACACCATGCACTCCATGGCATTTAGAGTCGTCCCCTATTTAGAAAAATGAAAATTACAATTTTGGTAAACAACAATATTTTGGAATATTGAAAAGAGGTGGATAAAAAACGTTAAAAATATGGAAATAGCTTGTTTTTCTGACAAAAACTACAATGACCTATATAACATATCTTTAGCATAGGAAACAAACGATAAAAAACCACCTGCGTTATAAACTGATACGTCTAAAGGCGAATCGTGCCGTTAGCATTATGGGGACCGATTAATCTCTCTCTCTCTCTCTCTCTCTCTCTCTCTCTCTCTCTCTCTCTCTCTCTCTCTCTCTCTCTCTCTCTCTCTCTCTCTCTCTCTCTCTCTCTCTCCGCCCTCGGATGCGAGAGGTCACGTGTTTGAAACCCATCCGAGTCATATGAAAAACTTACAAAAATGGTACAAATAGCTGCCTCGCTGGGTGCTCAGCATTCAGAGATTTGTGTTAGGTCATGCTGGCCTGGTTTTCAGGATAATGTGACTGGGTGGAATATCATGTGTCATGTCTATGGCATGATGCCCCAGTGCTAGACAGCACTATAAACTGCCGCACTACATACATCGTAGAAATATGAGTGAAACATTGTTAAAGCTGCGCTTAAAGTCCAAAAGACAACTCTCTCTCTCTCTCTCTCTCTCTCTCTCTCTCTCTCTCTCTCTCTCTCTCTCTCTCTCTCTCTCTCTCTCTCTCTCTCTCTCTCTCTCTCTCTGTATAACGATAAAAACCATTGATAGACCTAGCAATTGCAATTGTAAGTTAATCATTATTATTTTTATTGCATTTCCTTGTTCTTAATAAAGTTGATTTTTCTATTTAAAAAATGTGCACATAATTATCCACGACTGGTCAAATTTAACTTTGTACCAGATGATTTCACAAAAGTTACAATTATACCGCTACTAAAAAGCAAAATTGGTAATCTAGCGGACAAAAATAACTACAGACCTATAGCTCTTACGACTATTATCTCAAAACTATTCGAATGCATCATACTATAAAGATGCGAAGTCTTAATCTCTGATAATCAGTTTGGATTTAAAAAGCAGCATTCTACAGATTTATGTCTTTATGCCTTTAAGGAAACCGTTAGCTATTATGTGGAACATGGCAGCCCAGTATTTGCATGCTTTTTAGACGCTAGTAAGGCATTTGATAGAGTCAATCATTGGACACTCTTTAAAAAGTTTCTGGAAATTAAAATTCCTCTATACATTGTTCATACTTTAGTCAACTGGTATGGCAAACAGTTGTATTACGTGCGATGGGGAAGTGTAATATCTAGCGCTTTCCATGTAACCAATGGAGTGAGGCAGGGAGGTATTCCACTTCCCATGTTATTTATTATTTACATTGACGATTTAAATCGTATATTGGGCCATTGCAACGTAGGGTTACGTCTGCCACCAAATGGGCTGTTTCTTAACAATTTTAGCTTTGCTGATGATATGTCACTGATAAGTCCGTCTGTCACAGGTTTAAGAAAATTATTGAAGATATGTGAACAATATGTATTAGAGAATGACATCATCTATAATACACAAAAATCAGTATGTATGGTCTTTCAGCCAACTTCTTTTAAATTATCATCACCTCCCTCTGTACATCTTAACGGCAACGCTCTTACGTATGTCGACAGTTATATATATTTGGGTCATATTTTGAAATCCAATCAGTCAGATAATGAAGATATGATGAGACATTATCGATATTTTTGTACTCGAACAAACATGCTTCTACGCAAATTTAAGCCTTCTTCATTACGTATCAAAATTAGATTATTCAAATCTTATTGCTGCGCTATGTATTGTGCTCCACTGTGGACAAACTTTAGTGAAAATGTGAAAAGAAAAATAGTAATTGGTTATAATAATAGTCTTCTCTTTCTATTAGGTCTTTCTAGATGGAACAGTGCCTCCAACATGTTTGTAAATTATAATGTATTAAGTTTTGAGGACGTAATGACCAAGTATGTATAGTCAATGATAACAAGACTTTCTAATAGTGAGAACTGTATATTGAAATCACTTTGGAAATATGACATTAATTTAAATTCTCACATTGTTAGTAGATGGAACCAATTACTATTTAAATGTGTCACTTAAATTTCATTCTTTAACAATGCATGGCGCAAATAATTGTTGTAAATGTATTGGAATACTTGTACATTGATATGTATATATGTATGTGTGTATGTGTATGTATGTATGTATATATATATATATATATATATACATATATATATATATATATATATATATATATATATATATATGTGTGTGTGTGTGTGTGTATGTGTACGTATATATATATATATATATATATATATATATATATATATATATATATATATATATATATATATATATATATATATATATATATATATATATATATTAATATGTGTGTGTATATATATATGTATATATATATATATATATATATATATATATATATATATATATATATATATATATATATATGTATGTGTATATGTATATATGTTCTTTTATGTTTACAATGTTTTACTCTATATCAGTATTTTAATTTAGATGTATGGACTATGCAGTCTGAAATAAAGAATTCTTATCTTATCTTATCTTATTTAAATACAGAGAATAATCGGTGCCCAGAGCAGCAAAACCTTTGCTTCTTACAATTTCCATCTTCTAATAAAGTAAAACTAGACGAAACAAAATTTCTACTCTACCTGAGTTGATCCCGTCCAAGCTTTCGTATTTAGTGATAAATACTTTTTCAGCAGATATAATGAATTTTTTTTTTACAAAGATCACATAGGAGTGTTGCATGATAATACAACAAGAATCTACTCAAATATCGATCACTTTTCAAAAAGGAATTAGTATTTTGTTCTACGCATCGTCTTATCTTATGAACCTAACTTTGTGTGCGTTTTAATTTTGCCACTTTGACACTGTTCTTCACCTGAGATCAAATGAAAAGATCTTCGTGTTCAGTGTACCTTGTCACTGAATATCGACGAGGTAAACATATTATAATTGTTGTAAAGTACATAATCGGTCCGATTTTGCCTATAAAACGATCATCTAAAGCTTTTCTTAAAAATGTGAAAAAAAGAAAACGTCAGTCTTAAATAACGAGATTCCCAATTGGATTCGTGTTTTTAGAAGGAACAAAAGCATTTCATATGAAGTTTGTGAGATTTTCAGTGATAACAGGGTATTAACATGAATTACATTAATGTTAAGGACAACGGAGAAATAAACAGCATCGCAGTCGTTAATAATTATTAGCTTCTGGGTTCCTTTCTTTCTCATCTAGAAAAACGTCGAATCTTTAAGATGTAATGAGGCTTTGATAGCAATTTTTCTCGCTATGAAGTTTCACTTAAACGCGTAGTTCCCTCCCTATCTGACTGGGCATGCAAAAATCAATGTTTAATTCGGAACTGAATTAGGTAAATAATTGATCTTTAAAAGTAAAGCGAATTGCATCCTATTCTATTCCAGAACATATGAAAGACTGGTTATTTTGGGGAAAATTAAGGAACAGTTGCTTTTGATAGATTAATTAATATTAAGGTCGGTCAGTTAAAATTAAGGCCTACACGTTAGAAATAAAAGGGAATTTAAGGTTCCTACTTGGCTCAGAATTCTTTAGTCCAATTGTGCTTGTGAGACGTTGAATTTGAGGCTCCGTGGGAAACCTAAGATTAGACATTTCCTTCGTTAACAACATAGAGAGTCAGGATAGCTGTCTTGAAAGGAAAGACTGGCTATAGTGCTAGGATGCACGATTGTGTGGAAAAGAAACAGCATTAAGGTGCGCTATTTTCATTTCCATATAATATTCTATTTAGTTTCTTTGGTTTTATGAAAATGTGTTTGATATGCATATGAACCATCCATGTATCGTGTATTCAGTTTCATAGGACTCTGCTGATATGTTAGTGTGTTATGCATTTTCATTCTTTAATTTCACAGTTATTAGTTCATTGATAGAACTGACGGATTGCATGTGCTACTATTTTTAGATGTGTAGTATTTCATAAGGTTATATGAATTAATTCTGATTTTCAAATGTGTAGTATTTCATATGGATTTATGAATTAATCCAAATATGTAGAATTTATGATGGTTATATGAATTACTTTCCTGTCTGTAGGATGATACTGTTTATTTTGAGTTAATGATAACTGCATATTTTTATATGATTTTGCAAGGCAAAAATGATGTTGCAAATTATTGGTTGCTGAAAGCTAGAATTTAGTGAATCTTATACACAATAATCGAGCTTTTATCTTATTGAGTGGAACTGGTTTGCCAGCTGAAAGATGACTATAGTAGCCAGCTATAAGACGACGTATAGTAATCTATGTTAATATATACGGCAGCATCGGTTATACACAAAAAAATATCAAGCGCCAATCAATTACTGTGTAGAATAGGGTCGATGAACTGTTTAATTAAGGTCAGACTTGGTATACTGCAATGGTCGTTGGTAACTATAAGGATTATACATTACCTCAAATACAATTAATTTGTAGGATCGTGAATCGTTAAGGTCACACTATGTCAGAATTTATGTAGTGTGGATAGCTATTGATGTTTCTGAATAACGAGAGTGAGACATTTTATACATATACGGAGAGGTGGTTTAACATATATCGCTTTAGTCGTAATCTTATCATTTAAGGGAATAGTATCCTATATCCATCGCGAGAACCAGATGAGGACAGTCCAAAGGGGAAGTCCGCAGACAGAGAGTTCAGAATAGAAAGGATCAGATGAAGATGCAATCAAACACACTATATACGTGGAATACACACTGCTTATAGAAGACGACGCTAGGTGATGCAAGACAGGCTAGGACATTTGACTCTTTTCACCACTCGTTCTGTGATGAACGATTCAGTACATTGAACACTGCTGGTAAATTCCATTAATATAAATCTGTTGGATTGAAATTGCACTTATTAGTCTATGTATTAATTAATTACAACTTTGTTTTATATTTTATTGTGTAAGGGGAATCGTATTTGTTTATTTCTTCTCAATAGTCTCGCTTAATTCTCTGTCAATGTTCTATTTATCTATTCACTCACACTTGACAATAACATCGATGGAGGTCAGTCTCTCGATAAGGATCGCCAAATCAATTAACAACACCATAATACCCCGTTACAATATATGTGTGTTAGTGTGTGTGTGTGTGTGTGTGTGTGTAACGGGGGTTTTAAATCATTAAAACGCTCCTTAATTAATTTGGTGACGTTAGCTAGGGAATGATCTCCAACCATTATTGCCCAGGATATAATTTCCTATATGATGCCTGAAAGAATTGCTATACCATCGTCCCTTACCATCATTTCTGCTTCGTCTCATTACAGCACCGCCACAAAACTTTCACCCCGGCACATTTATTTAAAATAAAATCAGGACTTTACGGCAGAAGAGACTGTTAATCTGAGTTTGGATTATTTATACTAGAATGCTGTCGCATGTAACAATTCATGCGTCACTGATTTCAAATACAAAGAGGAGAAAAAGGGATCGTTTATAAATTACTTATTTTGCCCTTTGCAAAAGTATGCAAACGAAACAAAATATACATCAACGACCACTAAGTAAACAACATTAATAACAAGTAACAACATAGGAAGCAGCCACAATATAAACAGAAGATTTTAGAAGGAAATGATAACTTGCAAATAACGTATGAATAGGTCTAGTGATTCAGTCAATGAGATAATATGCCATTATTAACATTTTGCAGAGTCATCAAAGCATGCTCGAGTAATTCCTTGTGTTCCAGGCAGCAAATTCTACTGTACACATCCCACGATACGGGTACCTGTAACATACAACTTAAAACCAGTATGTATTTCTATCCTACTCAAGAACCAAAAACTACCAAATCCATCCAAATACAGGCATACTCCCAGAATGAGAAGCCTTAATACTTCTTAGAACAAGCATTCTAAACAATATCACTTAGGTCATGTTGATAGTTCACTAGTCTTTAACCGACTGTGACAGTATGTCATATGAAATAATTGTTTAATTTCACTGATTCATCGATCAACTCTGACTTGGATTTCACAGCATTCTCTGGACGGGTTAAAAGATAAGAATATGTAATAGACACTATTTATTCCGAATATAGAATTTTCAATGCACTTATTCTGTTAGCCTTGCCATCAATGGAGTAGGCTAATGTGATTATATAGGTCAACTTTCTGGACGCAGATAAATGTTTTGAGCTTCTCTTTATTCCGTGAGAAAAGACCTAATCGAATGTATGAAATATTACTCTGCTGGATTTTGCATTTATAAAGATGTTGAGTTACTTCCTGAACTTTATAAAAAAGAACTGGTTACCACCTTGTCGTAAGTGAATGAACCCATGCCTATGTTCACCCTGTATGCCTTTGGCTGTTGTTGCCGTCCCCTTGCCAAAACGTCTTTATTATTATTATTATTATTATTATTATTATTATTATTATTATTATTATTATTATTATTATTATTATTATTATTATCATCATCATTGAATGCATTACGTCATTACTGTTCAAGTATGGTTGCATGTATGCACAAAAATACTTAAAAGTTTTCTGAACGAGATGAATAAAATATGATTGTGTTATAATTATGAACAAGATGAAGACATGCATGGTCAGGCTAATCAAGAGATAAAGGAAACAAATCATTATGGGAATAAACTTTCAAATCTATATCATATAATTGGATTAGGGATCGCTAATGGATAAAATGGATAAGTGAAAGGTTTCCAGAAATTTACATGGATGTGAGATTATTATGTCTAAGCAATGGTTTATCTGACAGCTGACACGAGTTTAAATATAATATCTTCTGACATAGATAACAGATATAAATGTTTTCTCTCCATTACATAAATCACTAGAATGGAAGACTGTTAGTGACTGTTGCGGAATTCTGGTAGATATTAGTTATGGACCCTCAATTGTCATAATGTAGCAAATTAAGTGAAAATAAAGTAGCAGATATCACACTGAAGTTGACGTTTCCAAATGAAGATCCTAAAAGCAAAACCATAAAACTCTTAGCTCGTATAGAATTCAAGGCACAAAGAAAGCACACAAAAAGCATGCATTTCATGGAAATATGACTTAAATATGTTACAGGAAGCAAGAAAAAAAACAATATGAAATAGATTCTCTCAACAGAAATAAACTTTTTTTCTCCCCCATATCCTACAATTGCATGAGTTTTGGGTGCCTTTGAAAGAGTCATGTTATTTAAGCAGACGTCAATATCGAATCCGGAGCTTTGTATATGAAAATTATGTACTTTTTATTTTTTAGTCGAACAGTTACAAGTTAGTGAAGAAATTCAAATAGTTTATAAAGCCTAAGGTAGAATAATTTCTGAAGAGGAGTAAACTCTGAAGAAGAGTAAGAGGAGTTAAAACTGAGTAAACTGAATTACGGTCAAACCAGGTGAGTTAATGGTTTCTACGGTGATTTATTTAATTCTACATGCAATTTAATTACAGCAAAGTCAAGAGCAATATTTGGTTAAGTATTCGATATTGGATATACCAGAGAAAATTATAGTCAACAATCATTACGCCAAAGCTATAGAAACATGATAAAAATCAATATCCTAATTATAGAAGCATATATTTCTTGCTTGTACTAAAACATTTTCATATAAATAGCATAAATAAGTCATTTTAGAAAATAAATCACATGGCGAAGAACGAGTGGGCTTTTTGGTCGGGATGATCTACATTATTTACATTATATGTATTAATTTTTAAGTATTTAAGAAAGCATAGAAATAAATGCAATGCAACGTGTCGATGTAAAGGCAAATTTTTAAATGCTTTGGGAAGACTTTCTATAAATTAATTAGTTAAAATATTTGTAGAAAAATGTTAAGAACAACAAAGCCTATCCATAATGATGGAAAAGCATTTGTTGGGCAGAATAATCTTACTAACACTGTGTTTGATTTTCCTGAGAGTGAACGCCAAGGATATGTCCTACTACAGCAGAACAACTTGATAACTGACTGCGTTCATTACTCGACAAACACGCCCCAGCAACCAACTGCAAAGTAGCAATTCAGAAGTGTTCTCCCTGGTACAGCAGTGTTAGGGACTAGTTTTGCACCGCTATAAGAGACTGTCGTAAAGCTGTGAGACTTTGGCTTTCCATCAGACTCATTATTCATCAACAAATTTCTGATGCCGCTTGGCTCACTACAGTACTAAGATCATGGAAAGTCCCAGCTGCAAAGAGCTATCTAAAATTACATACAAACTACGGTCAAGCAACAAATGTACACCACTTCCAGCTACCTTTCCTCGAGTCGACCTTCCGGATCTGTTTGCAAATTTCTTCCGTGACAAAGTACAGAATATCAGAGATAAACTTGACAACAATAATTTCAGTTGTGACATTATCACCATACATTTGCGGTACAGAATTTCAGCTTAACCATTATAAGCATCTGAAAATGTCTCTATGGATTTAGTACGTACAATCGTGATGAAGAGTGCATCAAAGTCATGTGAATTGGATTCGATTCCGCCGTCAATGCTGCTATAATGCTTGGATCCAATATTGCCTTCACTAACTGATGTTATAAACACATTTCTCTCATCTGGGGAATTCTCATCATTTTACAAAACTGCCATTGTAAAACCTCTGCTAAAGAAACCAACACTTGACTATAATGATCTAAAGAACTACTGCCCAGTTTCTAATCTCTCATTGATGTCAAAAGTCTTAAAAAAACGTTGTTCTATCCCAACTCGTATCTCATCTGAATTCAAACAGTCATTTTAGCAATGTAAAGATTGCCCTCGCCACAGTACTGAAACTGCTCTTCTGAAAATAGTCAAGGACTTTCTCTGCTTTTGATAGCGGAAAGACTACAGTCCTCACTGTCCTTTGACTTGTCTGCAGCATTTGACATTATAGACCATGATCTATTACTTCACCGTCTCCAGCCTGTATTTGGCATTCATGATACGGCCTTGCTTGGTCACAAATTGTGTCCGCAAATGGAAAACACTCCAGCCTAGTTGATATATGGTGTAGTGTTCCACAGGGGTCTGTTCTTGGACCTGTTCTCTTCATTATTTACACTCAGCCACTCTCAAGTGTCAGATATCATCATCCAGTGTCTCACTAATTGTATGCTGATGACACCCAAATTTACAAATCTATCCATCCAGTTGAAGTTGAAGCTACCATCCATGACATAGAGAGGTGCATTTCTGATGTGAAATCATGGATGACATGTAACAAGCGGCAGATGATGATAAAACTGAAGCCATCCTGATTACAACACAAATACTTTCTCATTCGCATCCTTTACATCAGACAATAAATATCAGTAACACCAACATTAAATTCAATCAGTCAGTACTAAACCTTGTTGTCACTCTTGACAGTACTCTCTCATTGCATCAGCATGTCATGAACATAAGCCGGGCTGCATATCATGAGCTGAGACGCATCAGATCCATTCGCAAGTAGCTCTCAGTTGATGCCACTAAAACACTTGTGTGTTCCTTAGTACTTTGAAGACTGGACTACTGAAATTCAATTCTGTCTGGTTCATCTCAATATCTACTTCAGAAGCTTCAAAAAGTTCAAAACACTGCTGCTTTGATCATCCTTAGAGTACCATGATCAGAGCATGCCTCTCCGTTGCTCTGTGCCCTTCATTGGCTATCCATACGATCCAGAGTTAAACACAAGATATGTTCTCTTTGCTACGTTTCACTGACAGGCTCCAGTCTAACATACCAATCTGACCTCACCCATGTGTATACACCTGCAAAATGCTTACTCTCCTCTTTTGACACTCGCATTCTCAATATTCCCACTATGAAATTAGAATCATATGGACAACCATTTTTACATACCAAGGCCCAGCAACGTGGAACGAATTGCCCACTGCACTTAGAAAAAAAGACACTGATCTCATTCAAGAGGGCCTTTAAAACCCATCTATTTCAACTGCAAGAACACTTATAATGACCTAATTATGTTTTTATTTTTGTAATCATTTCTTTATATATACTTATTATTCTTTTTAAGCGTTGTCAAAAGCGCTAAGATCTTCTAAAGATTAGGCGCTATATAAAGTCCTCGTTATTATTATTATTATTATTATTATTATTTTTATTATTATTATTATTATTATTATTATTATTATTATTATTATTATTATTATTATTATTATTATTATTATTATTATTATTATTATTATTATTGATCGTCTTTAATCTTTTCCTTCATTTTGAAAAATATAAAACCGAACTTAGCCGATGAAGACAAGAGAGTTTATATACAAATATTAAAATTGTTTTTACTGTTGAACTTTAATACACTGTGATTGCTGACACCGAATCAGTTACCAATAGTCTGCATCAATGTTGTTTAAAGTAGAAATTAAAATTAAATATATAAAAAAGGATAAATCTTATTTTATATAAGTGTTTATCTCAGAACTGATCAAAGCAGTGTCATGATTCTACAGAGGTGTATATTGTATCTTGAATATTATAAATATCTAGGACGTATTATTTTTTATTTTTTAAAGGCATGAGATATAATCAGACTGAAGCTTTAAATGTTTACCTAAATGTTTTAATGCAGTACTTGAGAGTCGTTATTTTCAAACGTCTTATCGTGGGTAGGTTATTGATCCAATATTTAAGAGTGGTAGTTTTTTTAAAAGAAAAAAACAAAACATACATTAACGAGGCAATAATTCTAATTTGTTGTGTTGCAAAGATTTTCTCAAGGCATCTTAAGTCATATATTAATTAATGATCTATACGTATAACAACATTAGTGACTCTTAAGTTGGACTTAAGAAAGGATTGGAAACTGTCATGGCAATATTCATATTCCATAGTGAATGTCTTGGTCTCTATCATATGTTGACAGGTTTTGCATCTTTTATCACCACAGGGTCCAGATTGCCTACGTTGGTTTTGACTAGCGATTGGAGTTAGCTGTGCCCTGACTAGGATGTCCATTAGGTTTTTTGATCTCCAAGACCAAGACATTCACTAGCACAGTGACTAAAGAAAAACTAAACATACATGGTCCAAACAAAACGTGCAAAACAGAGAATGTGATTTATCTCATCACATGTAAGATCTGTGGCCTTCAGTACGTCGGAGAAACTGAAAAGCTACACAAAAGGATAAACCTTCATAGATCTGATTGGATGACAAAAAAGCTGTACAGAAGCCCGGTCGCAGAACACTTCTCATACTCTGGCCATACTTTCATTGATGTAATACTTATGGCTATTGCTGGAGTTCCGAAATCAAGAAGGAAAAGGAATCATACTGGATACGCCGCCTTAGAACATTGAAACTAAGCGGTCTAAACCAAGAAGACTAGAAAATGAAAACTATGCACTAGTAGAATTTAACATTTTCTAAATCTTCTTATTATCCTTCAATTTTTACTATAAGAATAACCGGAAAAGAATCAAATATCCGGGATATAATCTGCGTTACATAAATGTACAAAAAGTAAAAATAGCTGTCGCTTTGGCTTGTAGACTTTTAGGGAATTATACACCGTTTTCAGTTTCCGCAACTAGTCTATACAAGCTGGATGTATTTATAGTTTTAACACATGTGGAGACAGCCATGTAAAGGTTTACAAACACAACGTTTTTGTGTTTATTTGTTTGTCGTATATATGTTTTGTATTTGCCTTTGAAAAAGACTTATTGAGAGTCGAAAGCGCTTAGGCTAGTTAGTTACTAGTTTCGTACTTTTCGTCGTCTGTTTATTGCATCTATTTTAATCAATCCCTGACACACGTGATTCCTTGGTGGATCCAGTACGCTTGAAAGGGTTGTTATTCGCCATATGATTTGTATTCTTTATATATATATAAGTTTATGCATGATTCGTCTGAAGTATAAATGCTTCTCTGGAGTTAAATTGCATTTAAGAATGCATGTTGACATGCTACACAATTCTTTCTGTGTGTCTGCATTAAAATGTGAATAATATTCATAAAAATACCAATGCAAACCTTGACAACTACTAAAAGAGAAAGATGATACATTATAGTCACTATTTTAGTCCCATGTTTAGTACGTTAAATAAAAAATATGCTAGTTTGTCATGATGTAAATAGCTTTCACACTGAGGTACAAAACACAGTCACCTCCTTCTCCAATGAGCGTTCTATACAACAATAAGTGACATATGGAAAAAAAGAAGGAAATATAATGAAGTTAATGCATAACAATTATTTAAATGCACACAAAGAAACAGAAAAGTATAATAGATAATATAATATAATATATATAGATATGGATGACTGCACCATAAAAATTATAAGGTTTTCCTTAAGTATTTGGCTGAAAATGGTTTATGTCAAAAATTGAGTACATATCACATATTTAGATATTATCTAGTACAATGGCATAGAGGAAAACTTTTTCTGCGCAAAACTAAAACTAGTAATAGTTGTTTAGAAATGTGACTACTTTGCGGCAAAAAGTACTGCATTATTTACATTGTGAGTATGGCCTGACTGCATTTCTTGAAAGATTTCAAATCATTTGCTTTAGGTCCTTGTTTGCCACGATTGCATCAGGACAGAATAACAACAGTCTGGCTAATCTGAAGAGATCAACGTTTAATCAGTTAACATTAGACCATGCTGGACTATTGTTATACTAATGTTTGAGACTCTGGTAATCATACGAAGTTACATATGAAATAAATCATTTGACAAATTGACCATACATATACAGATTTGGAAGTTATAGATTTTAGGAGTGAATGGCAAAAATGCTATGTCAGATGTCAGTGACAGAAGTGAATTGTTTCTATAACTCTTATAGCAAACTGAAGCAAATCACACATTTAAGTAAATAATGTGCTTTATAAGTACTTTTAGACTGATATACAACAAGCAGTTATTAACCTTTCATTATCCACAAGAATCTTGTAATCACTTTTCAAACACGGCTCGAGACAATAATATATATTACATGTTGCTGCTCAACAAAATTCTGTGACATGTTCGCTAGCTCATTTGCAAGCATACCTAACCCTCAGGGTAATACTTTAAGACCGTTTTGTGAACCATAATGGGCAACCAGTTTCAAGAGTAGAATTTAGTACTGAACTTAGAGGAGTGCTTCGCTTTTGTCGATTTACTCGAAACCATTTTAAGTTCCAATGAGGAGGCCAGATAAAGTATACAGTGATATCCACATAAGGGAATTAGGTCGTTGGAGATAACATGCATTTAAGATATACATAACGTTGGGCTAAAGAGTCTCAGCTTCGTAACACTTCAATCACTTTTTCTATGAACGCCATTCTGCCGTGTGTGTGTGCTACTTTCTCTTTCAGGTCTCGTAGGTTTCACAGACCTGGACTCCTGGGCATCTAACGTGCTTTTGCTGGGATATCATTCACATTCACTCGACCCGGGCTAATCTGTGTCTACCTGCCTATTCAACCACTAGGGGAGTATGAGGTTACTCTAAATGATCGGAAGACCATTACGGAAGTGAGCGCATACGTTATAAAGTTTCTTCCAAATCCTCCATACATGCAAAATATATCCTACCTACCGAGCAATATTAGGTTGCTCTACTGCTCCAGCACTACAGAATTCGTCGTTTTAAATTTGATCAACATTGATATTTTCTTTTCTTTGATGCTTGTCAATTGTTTTCTTTGTTCCTCCTGCCATTTTGTGGCTGGCCAAATTGCATCAAGCTCTATTTGCTGTATTTCTATATATGGCCGTTGCAGCCTCAAAAACCTTCTGTATTATACATTGTTTCTCATTGTTTAATACCTTGGCACGTTTACTATATAGACTTTGTCCAAATAATTATGTTATGCTGTAAATATACAGCAAATATTTGCTTGACTAATATCATTTATATTTAATACAGTCACAAAAGTGGGCATCATCAAGCAACGTTTGTCTTGTGTTTATTATGTACCCATATTTCCTGATTTGGCAACATTTGCACGACTGACCTATGAAATTCCGTCTTTTTACTCTGTATCTTCCTTTCGACTCTATCGATGTCGGACAAGAGTAGGCTGTTATAACCACATTTAATTTTACAATCTCATCCAACAAGTTAATAATATAGAACCTTGTGTTTTCGTTCACTTTCTTTCTGACAACAACTTGCAACAAACTTCTACATGTCTAAGAACACATCACATAAAACGATTTACGATTGCGTAAGGAAATTTATGGGAGTTGTGATTGGGTCCAAAATTTTCCGCCAGTTTCGTTGGGTAACACGCTATTAAGGGCCAATATATTGAAAGCTTTTAATCACGTGTTCTGCCCAGCCAATCGCAATGCTTTCGTACCAGATCCAAATAATGATCCTTGATGATGATTCATTTATGATATTATTTTATGGTTAGAATCTTTTGAGTCATTTTATGACTTCAATTTTATGTTATGAGTAAAATACATTTTCATCAGGTTCTCAAAAGATGTATCAAACCTTGATATATCACCATTACTTATTTCTTACCATTCATTATATGTGTCTGTAGTTTTAATATACTTTTCACTTTCACTTTGCACTCAGTCGGTGACTGATTGTAAGACTTTTGTCTGTGAAATTAGTATAGGTATCGCTTTACAAAAATATATTTATGCTTCCTCAGAAACCTTTTGTGATTCAGTGTGTCAAACATATCAATGTTAGCCAAGCAGTATCATGTCTGTGTATTTCTCCATCATTTTGGACAACACGTTTACCGGATTTCAACTTTGATTTTCTGTTAAGACCTTTCATGTTCTAATCTCTCGAGTTGACTTAAACATTTCCACATTAGAGGCTGTCTTGTCAGAGTATATAATAAAATGTCTCTACAATCGTTTCATTTGAGCTCTTGATTTGAAATTCTCTTAAAAACCCTAGGCAAAACGAAGGTGTGT
Organism: Potamilus streckersoni; assembly: GCA_016746295.1. Classification (NCBI taxonomy): domain Eukaryota; kingdom Metazoa; phylum Mollusca; class Bivalvia; order Unionida; family Unionidae; genus Potamilus; species Potamilus streckersoni. The sequence continues at coordinate 411,360 of JAEAOA010000270.1, read as the reverse complement.
GAGCTTTAAAAGTACTTCCCGTTTTCTTTATAGCAAAACTACTCCACAGATAATTTTGAACTACTGTTAATTTTGCATAATTTACAATCTGAATTAATATCCCAATAGGTCTCTATGACGAGTGCTGTTGGAAGAAAATATATTTATGCATATATTGACAATAATTATGAATAACTATAGTTGTATATTGTGATATCTTATTCTCAACATATTAACTGTGCAATAATTGGTATTAAATGAGAAAGCGTGATCCATTTCAAGTAAATTATAGATTCAAGTAGTTAATCAAGGTAACAACTCATGCATAAAGTGGATAGTAATGATAATTACTGATGCATGAAGTGGCTATACGTGACAATTACTGATGCATGAAGTAGATAATAAGGCAATTACTGATGCATAAAAGGTGCTTGAAATAATGGTTGTACTAGCGTTCACTTCCTCATAATAACTTCTGCATCAGATTTTATGAGCAACGATTTTAACAAAAAAAAAATCTGCTTTTTTATTAATTAGATATGGTACTTCTCTTTTGATATCACAGCAAATGAAGACTAGTTTCTTAATTGTTCCATGTCCAATATGCCATGTCACAGGTAAACATTTCTCAGATCAAAAACACTTTTGTCTAAATTTATTGTCTTTGCGATCAGTATTTACATTAAACGCTGGAGAAGAGACATGTAATCGTTAATTACATCATGGTTCAAAACTTGGTTGACATAATTTAGCAAAAGGGATCATTTGGTGATTTATACAGATATGTATCTTTCAATATTTTCAGACGTAAATTAAAAAAAGGAGAAATTTTGTATCGACCCCGGGTCAAGGCCATTTCCATCTTTATTTATTAATTGGATAGCTGTTAAGCCAGCAATTATACTTTTTTTGTTTTTGTTTTTATTTTGTTATTACGTATTCTCTAAGCGAAGAATTAACCATCATTATTTGTCCGGTTTTAAAATTATGCAAACACACGTGACATGTTATGCAGAAACCTTGTGTCGCAACTCTTTACACAAAAGTTAGGTTCATTCTCTTCCAGAATCAAGAGGGCTGCCATCTGATGAGGAATTGCAGAATAGGAATATAGCTTATACTTGCTGTCACCAGTTCAGACTGTGTTACAAATTGGAGGGCCTGTTCTTATTAGCCATCACGTGCTATTAGCAATTAACTCTTGTGTAATTCATAATAAAAATAGCATTATATGGTCAGAGTAAGCTTGGGACCGTGATGTTGGCCTGACCAAATTGATTTGTTTTAAAGTCAGAAGACTTTACGAAATATGCAAGATATGAGATTCGTTCGGATTGCGAGAAGATTATAAATTTTATGAAATAGCAATCCACAAGCACGGGACAAAATAATGGTTCGTACACATACTGTTCCAAATCGTATCATAATTTGAGGTAATGAATTAAATAATTTCGTAAATTACATAATAATTTAACTACAGCAATTGGCTGATCATTGCAAAAGCAAAAACGGTTTATTTGGTGACAGCGCCGGTTTATTCGTTTTATTCGGGTTAAACATGACAAGTACATATGGTATACATCATGATACTTTTGTATTTTACACTGAAATTTGGTGAAGAAAGTTATTTGTTACCTCAATCTATAATTAGTATACAGAGAAGAGGAACCCAATTTGGCAGACTAGCAAGATGAAGAGAATGGTGACATATCTCTATGCAATTTCATATCCAATAACTGAAAGTTCTTTTAAACTGGTATTAAGGAAACTTAGCAGAAGGCTGATGGAAATGGCTGGTTTAAAAAAACTCGAAGAAGTTTAAAGCACGCTAATTTCAGCCATTTCTGAAATAAAGAAAATTGACTTTGCCAGAGTACACTAAATGTTACTGTTTCGTCCTTTTCTCTCTTGCTCTAAAAGTCCCATACTCCGAAAGAAAACAACAACATGGTATCAAAAGCTATTCCATTTATTAATTCTTTATCTTATATGAATCGTACCAGAAGCATGGAGTCCTAAAAATGTTGACAGTCGAATTATGTATATTAGAATTTATAGACAAAGTGTTGAAACCTATTTAGGAAAAAACACAACCATTTTGAAGATTACCGGAAGAAGAATATATTCGATCAGACATTTTAATTATTTCAATGATTTAACGGTACGTTTGTTAAAACGTGTTTATAAAAGGTTTACATGATATCCAGTTTATGGTTTCGTATGGCTGTAATGAGGCCACGTTTGGATTTCGTGGTACAAAGCATCGCCAGGACATGATGTTGGATTCACGTCTCTATGACCGTACAGATGATAACCACTGGCCACTTTTCCAAGTGAGATTCCGCACTGAATCATGTTTTTGACAGCGGTGAGGGCAGCAGCAGGTGGCTTACTTCCGGAATAGCTTCCAATAAAGGAAAAAGCTATTCCACGTTGGTTATATCCCTCCGTATGTGCCCCGACTCGATCCCAACCTCGCCCTTCATATATAGCACCGTCTTCTGCAACTAGGAAACTGTAACCGATATCAGCCCAACCTGTATAGAAACAATGAAAACATATTAGAGAATAACTTAAAGGCCCAAGATGACTGTTTTTCAACCATTTCAAATTAACATGAGAAAACTATTCATATTTTTTGCCATTAATTACATGTTTGCACGCACCTCTTGCAGATCAGCTTATACCTAATAATAATAAATTGTTTCATAGTTTTTGGCTAGGACGAGTAAATCCTATATGGAGAATAATATTCAAACACAAATATAGAGAGCACATGGGGAGAGAATTTTGCTCCTGATATACACGCTAAGGTACTAGAATTTATTATTTTAACTCTCATAAAATTTACCAATACACAAAGTGATATGCTGAAAGCAATAAATGTGAAAAAACGTTCGCCATCTTGAAATACATGCATACTAGGATAAAATTGCAGTAAATGCATATTACATATTATCGTGATAAAGTGAAATGCATATTACATATTATCGTGATAAAGTCAAATGCATTTTACATATTATCGTGATAACGTCAAGTGCATATTACATATTATCGTGATAAAGTCAAATGCATTTTACATATTTTCGTGATAAAGTCAAGTGCATATTACATATTATCGTGATAAAGTCAAGTGATTATTTTTTATCATCGTGATAAAGTCAAATGCATATTACATATTATCGTGATAAAGTTAAATGAATATTACATATTATCGTGATAAAGTGAAATGCATATTACATATTATCGTGACAAAGTTCAATGAATATTACATTTTATCGTGATAAAGTGAAATGCATGTTACATATTATCGTGACAAAGTGAAATGCATATTACATATTATCGTGATAAAGTCAAGTGATTATTACATATAATTGTGATAAAGCCAAATGCATATTACATATTATCGTGATAAAGTTAAATGAATATTACATTTTATCGTGATAAAGTGAAATGCATATTACATATTATCGTGACAAAGTGAAATGCATATTACATATTATCGTGATAAAGTCAAGTGATTATTACATATAATCGTGATAAAGTCAAATGCATATTACATATTAACGTGATAAAGTCAAATGCATATTACATATGATCGTGATAAATTCAAATGCATTATAAATATTCTCGTAATAAAATCAAGTGCATATTACATATTATCGTGATAAAGTCAAGTGATTATTACATAGTCTCGTTATAAAGTCAAGTGATTATTACATATAATCGTAATAAGTCAAATGCATATTACATATTATCGTGATAAAGTTAAATGAATATTACATACTATCGTGATAAAGTGAAATGCATATTACATATTATCGTGATAAAGTGAAATGCATATTGCATATAATCGTGATAAATTAAAATACATATTACATATTATCGTGATAAAGTCAAGTGCATATTACATATTATCGTGATAAAGTCAAATGCATATTACATATGATCGTGATAAAATCAAATGCATATTACATATTATCGTGATAATGTCAAATGCATATTACATATTATCGTTATAAAGTCAAGTGATTATTACATATAATCGTGATAAAGTCAAATGCATATTACATATCATCGTGATAAAGTTAAATGCATATTACATATTATCGTGATAAAATAAATGAATATTACATATTATCTTGATAAAGTGAAATGCATATTACATATTATCGTGATAAAGTCAAGTGATTATTACATATAATCGTGATCAAGTCAAATGCATATTACATATTATCGTGATAAAGTCAAGTGCATATTACATATTATCATGATAAAGACAAATGTATATTACATATTATCGTGATAAAGTTAAATGAATATTACATATTATCGTGATAAAGTCAAACCATGGCCGGTTGCTCAAAAAGAGTCCGATCCTCACACGCTTCTTCCCCTTCTGAGTCCGTTAGTTTGACATCATCCTGACGTCGTGCTTATTTTGACAGTCAGATTAATTGATGTAAACACTTGATTAAGGGATGAAATCAGAATGTATCCATTTGTTGTAAATGGCCTGCAGGCCATAGAACACAATTAATTTTACTATATAGTCTCTGCATTTGTTTCTCAGTACTGAACTTTCCACTGTGTGACAATCAATACAAATCATATGTTAATCTAACATACCTTCAAAGATGACTTTACGGTGAAGTTCTTGTCAAGGGTTGACCTGCATTATTTGAGAGGCTGAATTGAAAACAAAACACCATGCAACGGAACACATATTTCACTCCCGAATCATCACCATGGTCTTATTACTCACTGTGCACTGTCGCCGAAATACACACAGACAACCACACCATAAGCTTACATTCTAAAGAATAAACAATTGCCTTTAAATCCTTACCAAGAATGCCAAAATCTAACTCTTGTAATACCTCCAAACGGAAACAGAAAAAATGATCTAAAAATAGACTGAGACTACATTCGCGGGTGCTGAACCGAAATTATTACTTGTGTTCTGATCCCTGCAAGATGGACCTGGTTTTACTGTATTTAATCCATGCTGTTTTCTGCAAACCGCTATTTGGATACTATCTCGTCACGTGGATTTTATAGTCTTGCAGTAACTTATTTCCATTTGTTAGATTAAATACTACTGCCTATTGGCGATAAATTTGGTGATGAAATGTTTCGTCCTGGAGAAATCTATGCTTTTCGATAAGATTATAAAACGGTTTGTAGTTCACTGGGTCCAATCTTTCTATTATATGTTTTAAGGCATAATGTTAAGTTTTTTGTAATATCAACAAAAAAATAATCAGGCAATCTTTACTTGCAATAATGGAATAAAACGTTAAGGCAGAAAATGTAGCAAATGAGCAGACATCACATTGCACTAATACGTCACAATGAAATGTATCAGAGCCGCGATATATCATTACCTTTCATTCGTTTATTGTTGGATCCTAGACATGGGAAATAAGATATGTTCTATTCATGGTGAACGAGTAAAACTGCACATTGACAAAGGCTTCGATGACTTTAGTACCCAAAATTGGTTTATGGCAACAATAAAATTTAAAAGTTTGAGCCGTAAAGAGGTCTTGAGACCCTGAAAACTATAAACCATAATGTTTGGATAAGGTATGAGTATTTTGTACATTATATCCATTATGTACATTACCAGATGTTGGTGGTAGTCTGACATGTACATTACCAGATGTCAGAATACCACCAATAGCTACAACAACTCAGCAGAAAGTTAGTTGTAAACATGCATTAGTAAACAAGACATCGGTAACATTACATCAATCAAGCAGATTGTATTCACTTACCATTTGTTGATATGTGATAATGTTGTATATTCTGCACTCGGGACTTACAGCTGGCCGGATCGTGACAGGCTGGGGTCTCGGTGTGGTGAATAAATACAAGATTTACGGGCAAATGGAGGTTGGAAACAGACTTAGGCGCGGTGGCACCCCAGGCCGACCGAGAGACGATCTGCACATTATGACAAGATCCCGTGCCTGAAATTAAACTCTGCATCGTCATCATTCACACTCGACATCATAAATCGGATTGCTCAACAATTCTTTAAACATTTTAGAAACAATTTATTTGCTTACCTTTTCTTCTTTGTATTTATTCCAAGGAAGGCAGTGCCACTGCGTGTCACTTGGTATGAAATAATGTAGTTTGATAAGAATAACTGTCTTCGTGCTCTTTCATTTTACAACCATGTGTATGCAACTAAGCTAAATATATCATAAGCATGCGTCTCCTAATTTCGTGCAATAACCAGCATATACAATGTGTAAATGTCGGAAATTGTTTTTCTATATAAATCTAACTCTATGCAAAACACAAAACGTTTTGTCTAAGATCTCCAAAACATATCATGATATCTGATATGACTAGATAGTTCAACATTTCTGTAGCATATTTGAAGTGAAATACATGTCTTATTTGAAACAATGGCTGCATCGGATGTGAATAGTGACGTTTTATTTAACTAAAGAAATCGAGTACCTGATATTTTTATTTCGTTTCTAAATTAAAACGGCTTGCGTATTCTATCATCAAAATGCCTCTCTTTGTATTTCCCACATCATTTTGGATTTGATTATTTTCGTATTGGTTCTTCACGTGCGTAATTGTTATTTTATTCCGTTATGTCAGGATCAACTTAACCATACTTGAATCTAAAGCTAATATTTTGAGCAAAATAAACATATTAATTTTAAAAAATGGTCACAAAACAAGTTCCTCTAATCACGATGTTTTATGATATTGGTCATGTTCTTTTAGGATCGGTCGATAATAAAATCTATCAAATATTCGGTTCCTTCATAACGTTCTTGAGAGGTTGCTGCCACACAATCACTTTTTCTGAGTCCTATGCAGAGTTTTATTTGGCACTGGTAAAAAAAACAACATTCGTTTGAACACACAAAAGTTACAAATAGGCAAAATATTAATTAAAATGCTTGATTAATAGTGCTACAAAATTTATATTGTTTTAATGATAAGACGCAACTGTTTTGCTGTATTTTGTTGATAAATATTCCTCCTATCAACATTTCATTTACTCAAGAGGAAAGTATTCTTCCCCTCGTTGCACATATAGTCAGAATTTATAAAATAAAAGCTGTGATGTCCCTTGTGGATACGTGGCGTCTGGCCGAATGTTAGACACTTCATGCAAAAATATACTTATCGCTTGCGAAACATATTTTTCCTAAGTATGAATAAATATTATTCGCATCTTACGGGAATTATAGCAATAGTTAGAAAAAGGCAATAAAAATGATGTCAAAGTTTTTTGCATTTGCTAGAAAATACACGTTAACAAGACTCTATATATTTTTCAAATTATATTTCATAGCCATAAATACAATGTGGAGTCGGAGCTTACTTCCTAAACTCTGGCAAAATTTTAACCTAATCTTGAAAAATAAGAAAACTACAACGCCACGATAATAGAATGAAAATAACCTTATTGCAAATTTACTTCAATAAATTTGTATCTAAGAGGCAATATGATATATGTGTTGTATAAAGAGTGTAATATTTCTGAAACACATTTGAAGAGTACATGTATGTGTCAGTTTAAATGTTTATTGCGTCAGATGTGAACAATTACATTTAATTTTACGTATGCATATGATTATTTGATTTCTAAATTCATGCCGCTTGCATATTCTATCATCAAAACGCTTTTCTTCGTATTTGCCCCAACGTTTTTGATTTGATTATTGGGGTAAAGGTTCATCACGTACGTTAAAATTATTTTACTTAGCTATGTCACTATTAAATTTTGTGCACCCAGATCATATGAAATAAAGATTAGACACAATTTCTGCAAATCACATGTACATTTAGGACGTGTAGGACATTATATGAGAACAATAACATTTGACTGAATACAAAGTGTTTGGCACTGAGAACAATGATATTTGACTATACACTATTTGCATCTGAGAACAATGACATTTGACTGAATACACTGTTTGGAACTGCGAACAATGATATTTGACTGAATACACAGTGTTAGACACTGAGAACAATGACAACTGACTCAATACACAGTGTTTGGCACTGAAGAACAATAACATTTGACCGAACACATTGGAACTGAGTACAATGACATTTGACTGAATACACAGTGTTCGGCACTGAGAACAATGACAACTGACTAAAAAGACAGTTTTTGACATTGAGAATAATGATATTTGACTGAATACACAGTGTTCGGCACTGAGGACAATGACATTTGACTTAAAAGACAGTTTTTGACACTGAAAATAATGATATTTTACTGAATGCAGAGTGTTTGGCAATGAGAACAATGATATTTGACTTAATACACAGTGTTTGGTACTGAAGAACAATGAAATTCACTCAATACACAGTGTTTGTCACCGAGAACAATGATATTTGACTGAATACAAAATGCTTGGCACCGAGATCAATGATATTTGACTGAATGCACAGTGCTTGACAATGAAAATAATGATATTTGACTGAATACACAATGTTTGTCACTGAGAACAATGATATTTGACTAAATAAACAGTGTTTGGCATTGAGAAGAATGATATTTGACTGATTATACAGTGTTTGGCACTGAGAACAATGACATCTTACTGAATACACAGTGTTTGGCACTGAGAACAATGACATTTGACTGAATACATAATTTCTGGCACTGTGAACAATGACATTTGACTGAATACACAGTGTTTGGCACTGAAAAACAATGATATTTGACTGAATACACAGTGTTTGGCACCGAGAATAATGAGATTTGACTGCATACACGGTGTTTAACACTGCAAACATGGATATGTGACTGAATACACAATGTTTGGCATTAAGAACAATGACATTGGACTGAACACAGTGTTTGGCACTGAGAACTATGATATTTGACAGGAGTACACAGTGTTTGGCACTGAGAACAATGACATTTGACTGAATACATAGTGTTTGGTACTGAGAACAAGTTCATTTGTCTGAATACACAGTGTATGGCACTGTAGAACAATGCGATTTGACTGAATACACAGTGTTTGGCACTAAAGAACGGTGACATTTGCCTGAATACAGATTGTTTGGCAATGACAAACAATGACATTTGCCTGAATACAGATTGTTTGGCACTGACAAACAATGACATTTGCCTGAATACAGATTGTTTGGCACTGACAAACAATGACATTTGCCTGAATACAGATTGTTTGGTACTGACAAACAATGACATTTGACTGAATACAGATTGTTTGGCACTGACAAACAATGACATTTGCCTGAATACAGATTGTTTGGCACTGAAAAACAATGACATTTGCCTGAATACAGATTGCTTGGCACTGACAAACAATGACATTTGACTGAATACACATTACTTTGCACTGATAGCAATGATATATGACTGAATACACAGTGTTTGGCCTTAAGAACAAGGATATTGGACTGAATACTGAATTTTTGCCACTGAGAGCAAGGATATTGGACTGAATACTGAGTTTTTGACACTAAGAACAATGATATTTGACTGAATACACTGTGGTTGGCAATGAGAAAAATGATATTTGACTGAATCCACAGTGGTTGGCAATGAGAACAATGATATTTGACTGAATCCACATTGTTTGACACTGAAAACAATATTTGACTGAATGCACATTGTTTGGCACTGACGAATAATGACATTTGACTGAATACACAGTGTGTGGCACTGAGAACAATGATATTGGACTGAACACAGTGTTTGGCACACTGTGGACAATGATAATTGACTGAATGCACAGTGCTTGGCATTGAGAGGAATGGTATTTGACTGCTTAGACCGTGTTTGGCACTGAGAAGGATGACATTTGACTGAATACACAAAAGTTAAAAACAAGTAATATAGTAATATAGTACTTAAAATACTATTTACTACAAAATGTTTATTTCTTTTTAGGATAAGATGCGAGTGTTTTTTATATTTGTTCATAAATATTCGTCTTATCAACATTTAATATAAGGAAAAGAAACGTATTCTTAACCTTATTGCAAATATTATCAGACTTTTTTTTATATAAATGCTATGTTGCACCTTGTGGGTACTTGTCATCTGGCGGAATGTTAGCTACTTCATGAAAAAATATACTTGTCAATTTTTCAAAGTACGAGTAATTGTTTTCAACTATACATGAAGCAGCATTATTTAAGAATACCGGTAATGAGAAAAGTCAAAATTTATTTGCATTTCCTGGTAAAAACACTCATAAAACCTTGTGTATTTTCTTCATATTATACTTGATAGCTCATACATCATGCAGTTGGGACTTATTTTCTAGAACTAAGGTTAAAGTTAATTAATTAATGAATCTTACAAACGTTTAACTATATCACACTGCAAAGGCATAAAGACTTAAACGCATGCTTAGTACACACACGGGAAATGCAACGGATCGTATGTTAATTTCCGCCATCTTGCTAAATATAATTTTGCGTCTACTGGTTCAATCTTGTTTTATACAAAACGGTCTGTTTAATTAAGTTACTAAATCGGTATATTAGTCTTTATCATATATCTTACTAATTATTACATGCTAACCAAATAAACTGTAAACCTTAATACTTACATCATTGCATCAATCCATTCTCTTACATTGACAAAAATCTCAATATCATCGGCATTGTCGCATACTTTATCTCTGATAAAATGCAACACAAACTAACCTTGTAGTGCCAACGGTTTTTTTTAAATAACGACTGGCATGTTTTAATAACAAACTTCTAAAAACAAGGTAGATTTAGCGGGGAATGTTTGATTTCTATGCAAACATCAAACTATTTCCTAATAAACAGAGATCAGTTTTTATTACTGACTGAGATGCATATTTATCCATCATTTTGATATAAATTTAATATTTAAATTCAGCATTGGTGTCTCATTGTGATAAGCACATGTCAGAGTTATTTATCTTCTCGTATGCAATGTTTCTTACCTTAAAATTGGTAAAGTTGAGTATGAGGATGTAATCTAATTGCCAGTGAAAAGGTAAAAAATAATAAAGACGTCCATGGAAAACTTAGCTTTGTGAAAGAAATAATGATGAACTGACATTTGTAAAATTAGAACAGTATGAGATATCCTATGGAAATGATGTGCACATTATCGTCCAATCAGTGGATTTTATTTATTGTAGTTAAATATGTTCATTATCAGCAGGCTGAGATAATGGGGGGAGGGCATTCAGTTTAAGAAAGGCACGAAGCACTAAAAGAACTGGATCTGTCCCTACCATTTACGTACGCTGATTTTTTGCGTGTTAAATATGACATTTTTATTCTCGTAAGTAGCAAAAGTAGTAAATTAAGTGATATGGACATAAATTCAAATTATGTTTAGACTTCAAAGATATGTGCAATTAGGAAATCATAAACTACAATTTTTTAGATGACACAGGTCGAAATTAACAGGTATGGAATAACTATGATGAACCTGAGCTGCCAGTGCCACCATGTAAACAGCATCTCCGTGTCGCGCTCCCAGTGCAAAGTCCGCTGACGTAATGTCCGCTACACTGGAGAACATCCTCCTGGCAAGTTCCGCCCTGAGACAGACATCCAGAATCATCACCTTAAACATGGTGATTACGACGAAGATTATTATTGTTATTATTATTATTATTATTATTATTATTATTATTATTATTATTATTATTAGAAATTAGTGTCTTACAATTTCAAAGATATAATAAAATATATTGGCGAAATTTACCAACAAAATATTCCGGGAAAGCAAGGTAACCTCACAATTTCATCAGCCATTGTCTTGACATTTTACCAGCTCATTTTAGCCACACATTCCACCAACCCCATTTCCTCCAATGGGATGCAATATTGCGTTTATAAGAATGTGGTATCTATCCCATTTCTTTTTCAAGATTATATAAGTTTCACCTTATGCCATGCATGGTAAGGCACACTGCTACTACGTCACTAATTAAATGTCCCGACTTCAAATTAAAAATAACAACATACACCATCAGCTGAAATGGCGTAAACGATTCCGAAATAAAAATGAAAACATAATGAAACTCAGAAACTCATGAAAATGGCGTCAAATCAGAATAAAAAGAAGACACAAAAAAAACATCATTTGCATCTGTCTGATAAAATGTCTTCAAATTACAGGTTGGAAGAACGAACAATAGACTGACAATAAAAAGGAACTCAGCAATTTTGTATCTTAAAAAACATGATTTTAAACATTGACGGTGTGTTAAGTATCGTGAACATAAAGTCTTGTTTAAATAGGCAAGCCACTGTACCTTGTACTAGATTCCAACACACGATCAATACAAGTATAGACTTCATGGCAGTGGGCTGATAATTGATCTGTACCGTTCCCTTTTATACCAAAACACGAATGATGGCATGTTCTAGTTAAAGACATCTGAACAAGATATTGGCATCTATATCTATATTTGATATCTATAGTTACATTAGGTCTTTTCCCAATGCATGATAATATGTATCTATATTCGCATTAAGGCGATTGTAGACGTTCCTGACTTGTGAATGATAAGTAATTATGAATATGCCATAAAAAAGACGTGTAAAGACGCTCATGGCTTAAGTTATACTTGTTTTAGGTTCACGCATCTCTCTCTCTCTCTCTCTCTCTCTCTCTCTCTCTCTCTCTCTCTCTCTCTCTCTCTCTCTCTCTCTCTCTCTCTCTCTCTCTCTCTCTCTCTCTCTCTCAAAAATGAACAAAATTTCCAAGCTCTCAAACACACGTTTTTAGGCAATCAGTGCTATGTCCATTCATCGATTAGCAAAATATAGCTTTTTATCGCCATATAATTGTATATATTACATAGGTGAGCATATACCCTTTTCAATAAATAATTCGTTTGTTAGACATAAAGTGCATATGCCTTTTTAATAATAACGCATTATATTACTCGATATGAATCTATTTTTTATAAATGTATTTGCAATTTGGAAATATTTTGTACATCATCTAGTTGCTTAATAATCAAGGTATGAATCAGAAATTTGTAACATCCAAGACAAAGACAAAACAAAAACACTCAAAAAACATTGTATTCCAAACTTAACACACCTGAACCAATCGGTTATGATTTTAATGTAGTATATTGCCTGATTCAAGCACAAAATAAATCGACATTATTTCTGTCGCCTTTGTCATGATAAAAAGAACAAATTTAAACTATAATAATTTGTGAATATATTTTATGCGATAAAAATTGAATACGTACTGAAATAATAGATTTTTCCATTATCCAAAAGTGTTTTTCCTTTGTGCTCTAGCTGTAAACTCTGTCACTATCGTATTCACAAAATGTAAGGACTTGCAGGCAATACACAATGACTGTCACACTGCTGCATGCTACATAACATATAAACAACAAATACACTTGTGCTATATTGCATACATATCTGAAGAGTGACAAACTCAGTTCAAGAGACATACAGAAAGAAGGACAGACAGAGAAACATAAAGAGTATGATCTAGTACAAAGGAGAGTAAATATTGGTAACCCATTCAGCATGATTGTATAAAAGAAATAAGTATAGTGATAGTTTTATTTTGCACACATTTGATAATGTTATTCACAACATGCATCGGCAAAAGCTCATGAAAAGTACTTAAGCATGCACAGTGAATTCAAACCCACAACTGAAATCTCGTATTTCTCTATGAAAATATTTCAAGAAAATTCCTATTTTTTAACAACAGCAAAGCTTCCAAATTTCTAATAGTTCGTGCTGGAAGAAGAATAATAAAATTGCAATATAACATTACTTAACACTACACAAGAATAATTGTTGGACCACTTCCATTTTTAAAAACAAAAGTACTGTGATGTGTCGAATTTTGAAAACTCTTAAAAGCATTGGTTAAAGGAATTGTATCAAAGTAAACTAATTAAAGTAGAAAGGGCTAGAGATAGATGATTATTTTCATTTCATCTCTGAACGTCAAAAGGGAATTCGTTCCAACCGATGTAACTTGACCGAGTCATGTGCTATGGTACAAGAGAATGACATAAGACCCTTTCCCAAAATTAACCGGTTAAAGGGAGAAGCTTGCCATAAGTGATTGTTCAAAGGAACGTTAATTACGGCATGATTAGTTGTTTAGTTGTCTTGTCAATCCAAACATTCTATGGAACAGATTTAGGATACAGTCTATTCCGATTGGTTAATATGGATTTATGGGCGTAAGTCAGCAAGAAATTAAAGGTTTTACTTTAGAAAAATTCTTCAGTCTTCAATCATTCTTTAAAAAAGTTAGACGGGACTCCGGGAGGAGCGTGAAAGACGTTACCTCGTGATTTGGCAGTAAAGCGTGAGAGTTGTCCCAGCGAGTAGACAAACTCTACCTTCGAATTCGTAGCAAGTACGTTTACGTTATTGAGTAAGTGGCCAGATACAGTAGTTGTCTCAGTTAGGAGACGGACTATACCTGAGGTTCGTGGAAACGAAAAAAGAAAACGGCAAATGGTACGCAATCTTAATTTCCCGATTGTAATATGTTATTTCATTTGTTGATCTATTTGCAATTATGCATAGTGATTTCAGATCCACAGCTAAAATCTCGTATTTCTATATAAAAACATTTCAAGAGCATTTTTTTTAACAACAACAAAGCTCCCAAATTTCTAATAGTTCGTGTTGGAAGAATACTAATATTGCAATATAACATTACTTAATACTACACAAGAATAATTGTTGGACCACATCAATTTTTAAAAACAAAAGTTTCCAAAGATGCCATGACCAACATATTTTTACCACTTTAAAACAAATTCCAGTATCCAGGATAGTTTCTCGAATTCTCCTATATCTTAATAACAAACATACCAGTCAGCCTCTGAACCAAAGTGACATATTAGTGCTGGACCATTTAAAAGATGTATTTTTCTTTTTAACCCATTATTTACTGACTCTCCCATGATTCCTATCGTTTTGCAGTTATTATTCATATTGATGTTATTATTATTATTATTATTATTAGTAGTAGTAGTAGTAGTAGTAGTAGTAGTAGTAGTAGTAGTAGTAGTAGTAGTAGTAGTAGTAGTAGTAGTAGTAGAAGTACAAAAAGTCAGAAGACAAACTTTGAATGTTTGATGAAATAATCTACTGTTATACTAAGTGACAATAAGAATACAGATACTGCTCCTCTTCTGTAGTGAACTTCGTTAAGCTCCGATATTTTTTTTAAAAAATCACTTTTTATAGCTTTGTGTTATTTCAGAATTCATTCAAGAATTACTCCGAAATCAAAGAGCTTGAGAACATGCGAACTACACATCAGCAAAACTGAAAATATGACAAAGAAAGTGTTATAAAAAGCACAAACAATTTTACGTTTGCGAAAATGCATTTAAATCCATGTTTACAAAAACAATTACTTAGTTTAAGTCAATCTAGAACATTTACTAGACTGACCTTAGCAAGTCATGAAAATAAATAAAATTAAGGTTCCTAGTTTTGTTACTAATTTGTTGCTCCATTCATAGATTGCGTGGTAAATCTAAAGATGGCAGATGTGCTTAACTTAGGAGCTGAATGATCTAAGCGGTCAATGCACATTAGGGTGTCATTTTAGCATCGAAGTTTAAACCAGTTAAGCACAGAATCAGAAGTTTTGAATCAATACTTCTGGTAGATTTAGTTATGTATTCATTTGCAAAAATTTGGCGCTTTCAATTGCTTTTGTTTATTATCTCGTTTATCTCTGGTGTTTAATAGTCTTAGAAACATACTGAGCATCGAAAATGCACATTCCATTGTATTGGATATTTAATTTTAACTTAAACTTAGGACATTTGTTCTAAATTCTATAATTATTTGGGCTTTAGATCGTAAGTTGTTTCCTTCACTTTTTATTTTGTATTTTAAGAAAATGATTGTTTTTGTTGAGTTTTACAAAACGTATTGTTTTTCACTCTTTTCTATTACTCTTTTAAGACCATAGAGTCATAACACTCCTATGGCTCATACTTTGTGGCAATATTGGCAGAACGTCGCATGGTCGGCGTTGGGTATTTGATGTTGGACCAACGTCATGCCATTCACCATATCACTAACATTGACAAAGCACTAATTGGATAGACTTTATTCAGTAGTTGTAATGCCTACGGTGATATATAGGCGATGGATCAATGTTGAAACTTGATCTGTAGAATCAGCACGTGCAGTAGGGTACATGTCTGCACGGTTCAGTACGTGATTTTTATTATCTTTATTTTACGCTATATTTATTTGAATATCTTTTTCATACTGTATCATGTAACTAAATTTGTTTTGATGAATTTAGATTTTTAGAAATATATTTGAGAACTGTATTCAGAATAAAAGTTACAAACATTATTAGCGGAAACCAGACGGCATATTTTTCAGTCAAGAAAAGCATGTCATGTAGTTGGTTTGACCGTTTTGTCGCTTAGGTGTACTGACATAGTGCGGGTAGAATCTTTATTTTGAATATCCAAGGACGTGGAATCATGTAAAATATATCACCAATATATTTTGAATTCACATATGCAATTGATTTTGAAAAGGATTTATAGGTCGATATTACCCGGCATGCTAATATCAGTCAACGGTTACAGAGTACTATTTGTATTATGAATACAAATCAGTAATTACAACCAAGTCAATGTTTTATTTACAGACTCAGCACGTGTATTTATCTTTCAGTTTTAAGTTTAATATACATTGCATGCTTTATTTCAACGAGAGTTTCAAAACACACTTTTAAGCATCAATGCCTTATTAAGAAAAGCTAAAAATTCATGTTGACTTTTTAAACTATCATAGTGCTTCCGTGGACGCAACAGCTCTGTGACGCTTTCCCAATGCTGACATAATATCAGTCACAATGGATAATGTCTTAGTGGCATTTTCCACCCCGAGGCAAACATCCCGACTAGTCAGTCAAAGGGGTCACCAATGCTATCGAATTATTGGCGTTTCAACGCAAACGGAAGCCCCTGATATAAACAGTCAGAATGCTCGCATTCTATTTCTTGTTTCTAGAACAGTCTATCGCAACGAAAACTGTATCGTCTACGTTCAATATTTGCAATGTCTTGTTTTAATATATTAAACACAAACTGAATAAATGCATAGAATAATCTCTTGGATACATGTGTTCAAAGAGATGAAAATCCAAAATTTACGTAATTATTGAGATTTTCAAACACTGTGAAATACATCATGTACGTTGTTTGAAAACATGGACTGGCTCAGCAAATACGGCGACCGTGTTGTTAAAAAAAATGTCAGTTTGATCCGAAAAACCAACAACGTAAAAGCATTTGCGACCACCTGGCCACAACCATGTTATAAATTATAAATCAAGAAATGAAATGACTACGCTTTGTGCATATTTTACGTCCGTGATACCTTCTGTATTTAAAATTGGTCTGGAGTGTACAAACAATCAAGATGGTGTGAGAATACTATAACTGAAAGGGTGTGCAATGGCACTGACAATCGAAATAATGATGTATTATTACTTCTATTCAGTATGAATTCAAACTCTGTTAGAAAACAAAATATGGATTGTATATCTTTTATTGAATTTTGTAAAATAATAAAATAGAGACAAACAGTAATACATACAATTATATTTTTATAAGTATATACAACATATCAATCTTTTTAATTAACATTTTATACAATCTTTTATAGTGCATTGATATTAACGCCAAAAAGGAGTTCATCCCTTCTTTCAAAACATTTTGTGCCTGAAGAAGCATACAGTAAATGCGAAAATAGACACAGAATTATTGGCGTGCGAGATTTTTTTTAAAATCCCAATTGTTGAATTTTGGAAAAGAAGAATGCCTAAGTCTGTTATCGCACAGAAAATAATGCTAGTAACATTTTCTGCTAGTATAGGCTACGTGCCTGTTGTATTGCACCTATCACCCGAAGCTTTTAAAAATGATACAATTTTATTTCAATTCTCAAGATAAATTGCATCGTTCTATCGTGAGACGAGGTCATTTACTTCGCATTATTGATAATAGGGAACACTACACATGTTTCTCTCAGGTGAATTGTCATTATTGACCTTATTTATAATCAGAGTATGGCAAGCTTTATATGCCCATATTTTAAGTTTCCTATTTATCTCAATCTGTCTCTCAGGCAAGAGAAGGAAATGGAAGGAAAAAACATTGAATATCGGATAAAACCAGTTTAAGGTTGGTATGTTCAAAGGGAAAGCATACATTAACTTTTAGGTTCATGCGAATGACATATATTATTACAAATCAGTCTTGGTGACTTCTATTTTAGTTTTGAAGGAATTATATCATGCAAATCCGTCAATTTTATGCAATCTTGTTTTCCTGCGATCTATAACAACTTTCAGGTTTAGGTGGTGCAGTATCGTAAATTGCTTAATATATATGAATTAGAAAGATGTCACGTGGACACAATTTGTAATTTCAATTCACTCAGAAATGTTAGGGGTTTTTTAATCTAGGGAAATGTTGTACATTGCACCACTTAATAAATAAATGCACATCAACAAGAATTTCCTAATTTTGCCAATGGATGAACCAAACTCATTCGTTCACATTTTCTATTTATATCGACTGCAAAATTAACGTCGAATGTAGCAACATTAAACTTTTGTACGTCTTTATTTATTATTTACTTATCTTTTTATTTATTATTATTATTATTATTATTATTATTATTATTATTATTATTATTATTATTATTATTATTATTATTATTGTTGTTGTTGTTATTGTTATTCATGTGCGATAATGTCAGCAATCTGCATCCATACTGATTTGGTAGAACGTATTGTCACGTAGAGCATACAGCTGGAGGGAACAAAACACCTGCGCTCATGACGTCCACATTAATGACCAGGTATTTTCAAGTACAAGGAAGGACATCTTCTGGCAAACACCATGAACTCCATAGCATTTAGAGTCGTCCCCTATTAAGAAAAATGAAAATTGCAATTTAGGCAAACAACAATATTTTGGAATATTGAACGTCGGAGGATAAAGAAGAGTTAAAAATATGGAAATAGCTTGTGTTTTTGATATAAACGACAATGACCTATATCACATATCTTTATAACAGGAAACAAAGGGTAGAAAAACCACCTGCGCTATAAAATGATACGTCTAAAGGCGAATCGTGCCGTTAGCATTATGGGGACCAATTAAGAAATCTCTCTCTCTCTCTCTCTCTCTCTCTCTCTCTCTCTCTCTCTCTCTCTCTCTCTCTCTCTCTCTCTCTCTCTCTCTCTCTCTCTCTCTCTCTCTCTGGTGGCCTAGAGGTTAATGCGTCCTCCTCGGATGCGAGAGGTCACATGTTTGAAACCCATTCGAATCATACCAAAAACTTACAAAAATGATACAAACAGCTGCCTTGCTGGGTGCTCAGCATTCAGAGATTTGTGCTAGGTCAGGTTGGCCTGGTTTTCGGTGACTAGGTGGAACATCATACGTCATGTCTACGGCATGATTCCCCAGTGCTAGACAGCACTAGAAACTGCCGCACTACATACATCGTAGAAATATGACTGAAACATTGTTAAAGCTGCACTTAAAGTCCAAAAGACAATCTCTCTCTCTCTCTCTCTCTCTCTCTCTCTCTCTCTCTCTCTCTCTCTCTCTCTCTCTCTCTCTCTCTCTCTCTCTCTCTCTGTATAACGATAAAATCTAGTGATAGACCTAACATTGCAATTGTAAGTTAATCATTATTAACTTTATTATATTTCCTTGTTCTTAATAATGTTGATTGTTCTGTTAAAAATTGTGCACATAATTATCCACAAACGGTTAAATTTAAATACAGAGAATAGTCCGAGCCCACAGCAGCAAAACCTTTGCTTCTTAAAATCTCCATCTTTTAATAAAGTAAACCTAGACGAAACAAAATTTCTTCTCTACTATGAGTTGATCTCGTCCAAGCTTTCGTATTTAATGATAAATACTTTTTCAGCAGATATAGTGTGCTTGGTTTTTTTAAAAGGATCACATAGGAGTGTTGCATAATAATACAGCAAGTATCTACACAAATATCGATTACTTTTCAATAAGGAAGTAGTGTTTGTTTTACGCATCCTCTTATCTTATAAACCTAACTTTGTGTGCGTTTTAATTTTGCCATCTTTGACGCTGTTCTTCACCTGAGGTCCAAGGAAAAGATCTTCATGTTCAGTGTGCCTTGCCACTGAATATCGACGAGGTAAACATATGAGACTTGTTGTAGAGTGAAGTACATAATCAGTCCGAGTTTGCCTATAAGACGATCTTCTATAGCTGTTCTAAAAGATGTGAAAAACAGAAAACGCCAGTATTTAAAAAACGAGCTCCCAAATAAGATCCATGTTTTTAGAAGGAATAAAAAGCGTGTCATATGCAGTTTGTGAGATTTTCAGTGATAAAAGTTATTAGCATGAATTTCACTAATGTTAAGGACAACGGAGAAATAAAAAGCATCATAGTCGTTAATAATCATTAGCTTCTGAGTTCCTTTCTTTCTAATCTAGAAAAACGTCGAATCTTTAAGATGTATTGAGGCGGTGATTGGATTTTTCTCGATATGACTGGGCATGCAAAAATCAAATCAATGTTCAAGTTGTAACTGAATTAGATTTTTGTTTTGCAGTACTCAGTGTATGTATATATATATATATATATATATATATATATATATATATATATATATATATATATATATATATATATATATATATATATATATATAGGCAGAGTACATTGTAATTACCGACCGTATGGGTTGGATGGTCCTGATTTTAAATAATTGATCTTCAAAAGTAAAGCTAATTGCATCATATTCTAGGCTGTCAAGAACATATGAACGACTGGTTATTTTGGGGAACAGATGCTTTTGATAGATCAGTTAATATTAAGGTCGGTCAGTTAAAATTAAGGCCTACACGTTAGAAATAAAGGGTAATTTAAGGTTCCTACTTGGCTCAGAATTCTCTAGTCCAATTGTGATTGTGAGAAGTCGAATTTAAGGCTCCGTGGGAAACCTATGAATATTCTTGTCCTTCATTAGCAAAGTAGAGAGTCAGGATAGCTGTCTTGAAAGGACAGACTGGCTATAGTGCTAGGATGCACGATTGTGTGGAAAAGAAACAGCATTATGGTGCGCTCTTTTTATTTCCATATAATATTCTATTTCGTTTCTTTAGTTTTATGAAAATGTGTTTGATATGCATATGAACCATCCAGGTATCGTGTATTCAGTTTCATAGGACTCTGCTGATATGTTAGTGTGTTATGCATTTTCATTCTTTAATTTCACAGTTATTAGTTCATTGATAGAACTGACGGATTGCATGTGCTACTATTTTTAGATGTGTAGTATTTCATAAGGTTATATGAATTAATTCTGATTTTCAAATGTGTAGTATTTCATATGGATTTATGAATTAATCCAAATATGTAGAATTTATGATGGTTATATGAATTACTTTCCTGTCTGTAGGATGATACTGTTTATTTTGAGTTAATGATAACTGCATATTTTTATATGATTTTGCAAGGCAAAAATGATGTTGCAAATTATTGGTTGCTGAAAGCTAGAATTTAGTGAATCTTATACACAATAATCAAGCATTTATCTTGCTGAGTGGAACTGGCTTGCCAGCTGTAAGAAGACGTATAGTAGACAGCTGTAAGACGACGTATAATAATGTATGCTAATATATACGGTAGCATCAGTTATACACAGAAAACGTGTCAAGTGCCAATCAATTGCTGCATAGAACAGGGACTATGAACTGTTTAATTAAGGTAAGACTTGGTATACTGCAATGGTCATTTGTAACAATAAAGATTGTATCTTACCTCAAATACAATACATTTGTATTTAATTGTTAAGGTCACAATATGCCAGAATTTATGTAGTGTGGATAGCTATTTACATTTCTGAATAACGTACTCTTGTCATTTTAGGGAACAGTTTCCTATATCCATCCCTAGAACGCGATGAAGACAGTCCAAGAGAGAAGTCCGCAGAAAGAGAGTTCAGAAAAGAAAAGGTCAGAGGAAGATGCAATCATACACGCTATACGTAGAAAACAGAAAGCTTATAGAAGACGACACTAGGTGATGCAAGACAAGTGTGGACATTTGACTCTTTTCACCACTCCTAACTGCGATGAACGATTCAGTAAACTGAACACTGCTGTTAATTTCCATTAAAGTAAATCTGTTGGATTGAAATTGCAATTATTAGTCTATGTATCAATTAATTACAACTTTGTTCTATTTTATTGTTTAAATGACTCGTATTTGTTTATTTCTTCTCAATGGTCTCGCTTAATTCTCTGTCAATGTTCTATCTATCTATCTATCCACTCACACTTGGCAAAAACATCGAGGGAGGTCAATCTCTCGATAACGATCACCAAATCAATTAACAACACCATAATACCCAGTTACAATATATATATATATATATATATATATATATATATATATATATATATATATATATATATATATATATATATATATATATATATATATATATATATATATGTGTGTGTGTGTGTGTGTGAGTTTGTGTGTGTGTTTGTGTGTAACTGAGGAGATTTAAAACATTTAAACCCTTCTTAATTAATTTGGTGACGTTAGTTAGGGAATGATCTCCAACGGTTATTGCCCAGGATATAAATTCCTATATCATGCCTGAAAGAACTCTGCGATACCATCGTCCCTTAGCATCATTCCTGCTTGGTCTCATGACAGCACCGCCACCCAACTTTCACCCTGGCACATTTAAACTAAAATCAAGAACCTACGGCAGAAGAGACTGTAAATCTGCGCTTGAATTATTTCTACTAAAATGGTGCCGCATTTAACAATTCACGCCTCACGGATTTCAAACAAAAAAAAGAGAAAGGGATCGTCTATATATTACTTAATTTTGCCCTTTGCAAAAGTAAGCAAACGAAACAAAATATACATCAACGACGACTAAGTGAACAACATTAATAACAAGTAACAACATAGGAAGCAGCCACAATAAAAGCAGAAGAATTTAGAAGGAAATGATAACTTGCAAATAACGTATGAATAGGTCTAGTGATTCAGTCAATGAGATAATATGCAATTATTAACATTTTGCAGAGTCATCAAAGCATGCTCGAGTAATTCCGTGTGTTCCAGGCAGCAAATTCTACTGTACACATCCCACGATACGGGTACCTGTAACATACAACTTAAAACCAGTATGTATTTCTATCCTACTCAAGAACCAAAAACTACCAAAGCCATCCAAATACAGGCTTACTCCCAGAATGAGAGTCATAATACTTCTTAAAACAAGCATTCTAAACAAGCAGGCAATATCACTTAGGTCATGTTGATAGTTCACTAGTCTTTAAGCGACTGTGACAGTATGTCATATGAAATAATTGTTTAAATTCACTGATTCGTCGATCAACTCTGACTTGGATTTCACGGCATTCTCTGAACGGGTTAAAAGATAAGAATATGTAACAGACACTATTTATTCCGAATATAGAATTTTCAATGCACCTATTCTGCTGGCATTGTCATGAATGGAATAGGCTAATGTGATTATATAGTTCAACTTTCTGGACGCAGATAAATGTTTTGAACTACTCTTGATTCCGTGAGAAAAGACCTAATCGAAGGTATGAAAAATTACTCTGCTGGATTTTGCATTTATGAAGATGTTGAGTTACTTCCTGAACTTTATGAGAAAGAACTGTTTACCACCTTGTCGTAAGTTAATGAACCCATGCCTACGTTCACCCTTTATGCCTTTAGTTGTTGTTGCCGTCGGCGAAACCGTTTTTATTATTATTATTATTATTATTATTATTATTATTATTATTATTATTATTATTATTATTATTATTATTATCATTATTATTATTATTATTGAATGTATTACGTCATTACTGTTCAAGTACAGTTACATGTATGCACACAAAAATACTTAAAAGTTTTCTGAACCAGATGAATGAATTATGATTGTGTTATAATTATGAAGACATGCATGGTCAGGCTAATCAAGAGATAAAGGAAACAAATCATTATGGGGTAAACTTTCAAATCTATATCATATAATTGGATTAAGGATCGTTAATGGTCAAAATGGATAATTGAAAGATTTGCAAAAAGTTACATGGATGTGAGATTATTATGTCTAAGCAATGGATTATCTTACAGCTGA
This sequence comes from Potamilus streckersoni, assembly GCA_016746295.1. NCBI lineage: Eukaryota > Metazoa > Mollusca > Bivalvia > Unionida > Unionidae > Potamilus > Potamilus streckersoni. The sequence continues at coordinate 387,174 of JAEAOA010000270.1, read as the reverse complement.
CACGTGTTTAAACAGAATATCTTCTGACATAGAAAACAGATATAAATGTTTTCTCTCCATTTCATAAATCACTAGAATGGAAGACTATTAGTGACTGTTGCGGAATTCTGGTAGATAAATATATATGGATTAAGCACAAGAAGCATGCCATTTCTTTATCCAAACTGTAAAGTAATGCTATCTCAAAATGTGCATACACGTTGAACTGATATTAGTTATGGACCCTCAACCAGTCCATCAAAATATTTCTCGATAGTTGTCATAATGCAGCAAATTAAGTGAAAATAAAGTAGCAGACATCACATTGAGATTTACGTTTCCAAACGAACATCCTAAAAGCAAAACCATAAAACTCTTAGCTCGTATAGAATTCAAGGCACAAAGAAAGCACACGAAAAATGTGCATTTCATGGAAATATGACTTAAATGTGTTACAGAAAGCAAGAAAAAAACAATATGAAATAGATTCTCTCAACAGAAATAAACTTTTTTTATCCACCATATCCTACAAATGCATGATTTTTGGGTGCCATTGAAAGAGTCATGTTATTTAAGCAGAAGTCAATATCGAATCCGGAGCTTTGTATATGAAAATTATTTATTTATTATTGTTTATTCGAACAGTTACAAGTTAGTGAAGAAATTCAAATAGTTTATAAAGCCTAAGGTAGAATAATTTCTGAAGAGGAGTAAACTCTGAAGAAGAGTAAGAGGAGTTAAAACTGAGTAAACTGAATTATGGTCAAACCAGGTGAGTTAATGCTTTCTACAGTGATTTATTTAATTCTACATGCAATTTAATTACAGCAAAGTCAAGAGCAATATTTGGTTAACTATTCGATATTGGATATAACAGAGAAAATTAGTCAACAATCATTACGCCAAAGCTAAAGAAACATTATAAAAATTAATATCCTAATTATAAAAGCATATATTTATTGCTTGTATTAAAATATTTTCATATAAATAGCATAAATAAGTAATTTTAGAAAATGAATCACATGGCGAAGAACGAGTAGGATTTAGGTCGGATTGATCTACAATATTTACATATCATGTATTATTTTTTAAGTATTTAAGAAAACACAGAAATAAATGCAATGCAACGTGTAGAGGTAAAGACAAAGTCTTTAAATGCTTTGGGAAGAATTTGCTTTACTATAAATTAATTAGTCAAAATATTTGTAGAAAAATGATAAGAACAACAAAGCCTATCCAAAATGATGTAAAAGCATTTGTTGGGCAGAATAATCTTACTAACAATGTGTTTGATTTTCCTGAGGGTGTACGCCAAGGATATGTCCTACTACAGCAGAACAACTTGATAACTGACTGCGTTCATTGCTCGACAAACACGCCTCAGCAACCAACTGCAAAGTAGCAATTCATAAGTGTTCTCCGTGTTATAGCAGTGTTAGGGACCAGATACACGCTGCTAAAAGGGACTGTTGTAAAGCTGTGAGACTTTGGCTTTCCATCAGACTCACTATTCATAAGCAAATTTCTGATGCCGCTAAGAAAAATGTCACAAACATTATTCATGCAGCGAAATAGGCCCACTACAGTACTAAGATCACGGAAAGTCCCAGCTGCAAAGAGCTATTTAAAATTACTAACAAGCTAAAGTCAAGGAACAAATGTACACCACTGCCAGCTACCTTTCCTCGAATCGACCTCCCGGATCTCTTTGCAAATTTCTTTCGTGATAAAGAACAGACTATCAGAGATAAACTTGACAACAATAATTTTAGTCGAGTCGTTATCACCATATATTTGCGATACAGAATTTCAGCTTAACCATTAGCAGCATTTGAAAATGTCTCTATGGATTTAGTACGTACAATCGTGATGAAAAGTGCATCAAAGTCATGTGAATTGGATTCGATTCCGCCGTCCATGCTGCTATAGTGCTTGGATCCAATATTAACTTCACTAACTGATGCTATAAACACGTCTCTCTCATCTGGGGAATTCCCATCATTTTACACAAAAAGCCATTGTAAAACCTCTGCTGAAGAAACCAACACTTGACTATAATGATCTAAAGAACTACCACCCAGTTTATAATCTCCCTTTCATGTCAAAAATCTTAGTAAACGTTGTTCTATCCTAACTCGTATCTCATCTGAATTCAGTCTTTTAAGCAATGTACAGTTTGCATATCGCCCTCGCCACAGTACTGAAACCGCTCTTCTGAAAGTAGTCAACGACTTTCTTTCTGCTTTGGATAGCGGAAAGACTACAGTCCTCACTGTCCTTTGACTTGTCTGCAACATTTGACATTATAGACCATGATCTATTACTTCACCGTCTTCAGCATGTATTTGGCATTCACGATACGGCCTTGCTTGGTCAACATGACGCAAATTGTGTCCGTAAATGGAAAACACTCCAGCCCAGTTGATATATGTTGTGGTGTTCCACAGTGGTCTGTTCTTGTACCTGTTTTCTTCATTATTTACACTCAGCCACTTTCAAGTGTCATAGATCATCATCCAGTGTCTCACCAATTTTATACTGATGACACCCAAATTTACAAATCTAGCCATCCAGCTGAAGTTGAAGTAACCCTCCATGACATAGAGAGGTGCATTTCTGATGTGAAATCATGGATGGCATGTAACAAGCGGCAGATGATGATAAAACTGAAGCCATCCTGATTACAACACAAATACTTTCTCATTCACATCCTTTACCTCAGACAATAAATATCAGTAACACCAACATTAAATTTAATCAGTCAGTACGAAACCTTGGTGTCACTCTTGACAGTACTCTCTCGTTATATCAACATGTTATGAACATAAGCCGGATTGCATATCTTGAGCTGAGACGTATCAGCTCCATTCGCAAGTAGCTCTCAGTTGATGCCACTAAAACACTTATGTGTTCCTTAGTACTTTCAAGACTGAACTATTGTAATTCAATTCTGTCTGGTTCATCTCAATATCTATTTCAGAAACCTCAAAAAGTTCAAAACACTGCTGCTCGGATCATCCATGATCAGAGCATGCCTCTCTGTTGCTCTGTGCCCTACACTGGCTATCCATACAATCCAGAATTAAGCACAAAATATGTTCTCTGTGCTACGTTTCACTGACAGGCTCCAGTCCAACATACCTATCTGACCTCACCTATGTGTATACACCTGCAAGATGCTTACGCTCTTCTTCCGACACTCGCATTCTCAATATTCCCACTATGAAGTTGAAATCATATGGACAACCTTCTTTTGCATACCAAGGCCAAGCAACATGAAGCGAATTGCCCACTGCTCTTAGACACAAAGACAGTGATCTTATTCAAGAGGGCCTTTAAAACCCATCTATTTCAACTGCAAGAACACTTATAATGACCTAATTATATATCCTTTGACCGTATTCTTACCTTAAAAACTTACAGCATGTTTTTTTCTGTTTCTAATTGTTGTGGTGTTTGTTTTTATTTTTGTAATCATTTCTTTATATATGCTTATTATTATTTTTAAACGTTGTCAAAAGCGCTAAGATCTTCTAAAGATTAGGCGCTATATAAAGTCCTCGTTATTATTATTATTATTATTATTATTATTATTATTATTATTATTATTATTATTATTATTATTATTATTATTATTATTATTATTATTTTTATTATTATTATTATTATTATTATTATTATTATTATTATTATTATTATTATTATTATTATTATTACTATTGCTATTATTATTATGTTTGATCGTCTTTAATATTTTGCTTAATTTTGAAAAAATATGAAACCGAACTTGGCAGATGAAGACAAGAGAGTTTATATACAAATATTAAAATTGTTTTTACTGTTGAACTTTACACTCTGATTGCTGACACTGAATCAGTTACCAATAGTCTGCATCAATGTTGTTTAAAGTAGAATTAAAATTAAATATAGAATGAAGGATAAATCTTATTTCATATAAGTGTTTTTCTCGGAACTGATCAAAGCAGTGTCATGATTTTACAGAGGTGTATATTGTATCTTAAATATCATAAATATCTAGGATGTATTATTTTTAATTTTTTAAAGGCATGAGATATAATCAAACTGAAGCTTTAACTGTTTACCTAAAAGTTTTAATGCAGTACTTGAGAGTCGTTATTTTCAAACGTCTTATCGTGGGTAGATTATTGATCCAATATTTAAGAGTTGTAGTTTTTTTATTTTTTTTAAAAAACTAAAAACATACATTAACGAGGCATTAATCTAACTTGCCGTGTTGCAAAGATTTTCTCAAGGCATCTTAAGTCATAGATTAATTAATGATTAGTTCGTATAACAACATTAGTGATTCTCAAGTTGGACTTAAGAAAGGATTGGAAACTGTTATGGCAATATTCATAATCCATAGTCTTAGAAATGTCTATATCAACAATTATTAATTGGATTTATTGTTTTTATAATATACAAATTTATTTCAATCTGAAGAAAGTGGAGAATGTCGACAGTGCGTGTGTGTGTGTGTCTGTATGTGTGTGTGTGTGGGAGTCTAAAAATCTTGTACAATTAATTGAAAGATTCTGTCAATTTCAGTATTAACGTGTATTTGTTTAACAGATTGGATGGAAGAGAAGAGTGGCTAAATATAATTACATTACAAACAAATATATAAGGAAATACAAATTCGATCAAGCATCCAAGTATCGAGTAGTTAAACACATGAATGATCTTCTCAGTAACATTAAGTTACAAAACTAAACACAAAAAGTATGCATAAAAGCACGAGTTTCAACCACAAAATGTTATTATCAAACTAGAAGTAGATATTTCATCAATAAATATTATTTATGCTCAATTTATCTAATTACTCGATATATACCAAATATAAATTGACACAATTTTTATCCGCTGCAGTAAATGTGGTGATGTGCTTGATTGGCATGCATTTGATTATAAGTTGTCTATAGCATAAAAAACTGTATAAACCCACGTTGAGTTTGCTAGTATAGCTGATAACTATTACTTGACTCGCAATATTTTGTACCAAATTTTATTTCTAAAAAAAATACTTAAGTCGCATTCAGTCATATACAGGTACTTCCAAATCTCAATCCGGCACAACGCTTAAGGAGTAAAACTTCTGATAAGACTGATCAGAAATCCAATCTCTTCTCACATGCATTTATTGTATCAAAACGAGCACATTGTTTCTTATTGCTAAGAGTTGAAAAATAAGGAACAGAATCGAAACAGAGCTATTCATAATGATGTTATGTTCAAGTTGTCGAGGTCATGGTAATATACTGAATGCAATAATTCCGTGAAAACACACCCAGTCGGATTATATTATGAAGAATTATGAATCATTCATGTCGAAAGGTTCTGTATCACTTACTGGTGATTGCGCCAAGTCTATCTCCACTAAAATACTAAGAGACAAATTATCTTTTCAGCTTATTTTATTTCCAAGTAATCTACCATTCTCTAATAAGTTTTTTTCTAGTGAAAGTGTTTTTTTTTTCAGATAATATTGATCAATATGAAAATGAAAGCTTCTTGTCTCAATGTTTCTTTTTCTTTATGATGGGAGGTAAAGATTGTAAGGGTCATGTTTAGAAACATTACATATCTTCAAGATAGCTTGTTTGTTCTTTGGAATGAAGCCATTTCTTCATGAGTAAAAATGTCATTGTGGATTTGTTTACATTGGAAGTTTGATCAGAATTTTTGCCGAACTCCTTGCTTTTGCATGCGGACGATGGTTAGTGTAGTTTCCAAATCCAAGACTGAAGTCATTGTATCCCTTGGTGTGCGCTACTAATTGGTTCCAGTCTAATCTCTTGTTATGAAATCGGTTTTCTCCAACGAAACAACTAGGCAAGAAATGGCTTCCCAACATGTGTATAATCATACAAAGAGATGAAAAAGAATATCGTTGAGTATAATTGCATTTGAAATATGACTCATCCTCAATCGGATTTTTATAAAGATCTTTTTAATAACCCCTGGATTATCTGTTTGGGGTTTAGAGATTATAAAGTACAATCGATTCAAACATTTTCCATCCAGTCGAGTGCTTGGCAAATTTAACAAACTATATACGGTCGTTATTATCACATGAACAATTACAAAACTAAAACAATTATGGACGAAATGTATTTTTGTCAAGATACAAAAAGAAAAGAAACAAACGTAGTCAGTCATAATTTGCAATCTTGATGTTTATCACAGCTGACATACAAAATAGCTGTAAGATCGGAACTCAAGTTACAGGCTAAGTTCGACATAAGAAATATAAACAATAATTCACTGTCCTAACATTTTTGCATTGCCTCCATACTACCGAAATATGTTTCTGGTGGCGTCAGCGGCAAAATTGCATTCGATAGCATGTTGGTGATATTGTGTAGAATTTATTCTAAAATTATTTGTCTCAGTTCAGGGTTATCGAATATGGAGTTGTTCATTTATTAATAATTACGACGCGCCTATCGTTGAAATGCAACAAACACGTGTCGCGGTAACTGTTCGCTATATGACGTTGTAACTAGGTAGGTGTAATATGTTGCATTAGGATCTGCTGTTTGATAAATTCTACTTTGCTGGAGCTATATCTTTTTTGTATACGCGGTCAATAATGATTCCACTTCCATCGTTTTGCTTACCGATGGAAAAATTCTTGGTGTCCACATCGCTAATCTTATAGTAACAAATTGTCCATCAGCTTCTCCATTAGCGTGTATTCTACAATCATTTTGATTCGCCGGATATAGAATAACTTCACGTTCACTGAAAATTGTCTGTTAGGCCTCCATTTCCTGTTATTAGTCCCTTTATTGTTTTATTAAAATCTGTGATGATATATGCTCTTTGAGGTAATTTAACTTATATCCATGAGCCAGGATTAAACGTAAAATTAATAGTATGAATATTTATCTTATGATAGTATAATAGTATCAAACGTATCCTACTCTTGATCCGTAATTCTATTATGTAAACTTGCAATCAAATCATCCACTGTTTTAGACGCTTTATTTTTTATGCTCTGCTTTTTTCCATTCTTTTTCAGTTTTCTCAAGTACTTTTTATATGATTCAGGTTGTTCCACGAGTTTTTAACAGTAGTTCCGTTTTCTGCTTTTCTTTGATTAAAACTAACAAGCCTTTTTCTTGTAATTTTTAGTTCTTCTTGAGACAATGTTGGTGTTTCTGGTTATTTTCCAAATAATTATTCAGTAACCGGCTTAAAAGGTTTAGCGGTTGTTTCTTCTGCTTGTACTTGTTCTTGACGTGCTTCTTGCACTTTTTCTTAAAACCAGCTTGAGCTTCAACAAATGTCTTTAGTAATTCAATTCTTTGTTGATGTTTATCCATCATCTTTTTCATACGTTTTCAAAAATTGGTCTAAAGAGACTCGTTCATACAACAACGAAACATCTAAACTGGATTACGCGCTAGTCTATGAAATAAGAAGAAATTGTATTTATCTTTGGTTGCTCCATGATATAGTTCAATAAACTTATCTTTTGTTACATCACCGTACTGCTCGTTTTCAATATTTCTTACATCAACATTCCAGGAAACAGTATAAAACATCCCATATTTCGATGAATAAATATGTCGACGATATATAACCCTTGTGCAAGAAAAACAATAAAATTTTGTTACGAAACAATGAAAAGTACGATCTAATCTTATTCGTCTACTCATTGGTTAGCGGAATATGGTCAAATATTTTTTTTTATACATGGACGAAGCAAGTTCATTTACTAGAACTAAATCCTCATAAATATATCATAGCCAAAAATAGATACACGATCGTACTTAAAATGCATGCATGCATGCATGCATGCATGCATGCATGCATGCATGTATGTATGTATGTATGTATGTATGTATGTATGTATGTATGTATGTATGTATGTATGTATGTATGTATGTATGTATGTATGTATGTATGTATGTATGTATGTATGTATGTATGTAAGATGAGATAATACACAAAATTTGGAACAATACTCACAGGATCTATTTTCGCTGACAAATCAACAATAACTAATAAGGAATGGGATGTGATGTGATTATGATTTTTAACGTAACTTTTACAAGTTTTCAATCATATTGCTCCGATGTCTTCAGTGTGGCAGTTTATAGTGATGTCTAGCACTAGGGCATGCAAAAAGTTAGTTTTGCAGGCATGCAAAAAGCATGTCGAGGACGAATTCAAGCAGAAGAGACAACCGCTAAACTTTTTAGCAATATCAACAGTCGTCGGGAAATTCATGTTTTCCTTCGTGGTTATTAAAAATTATTTCTAATACAACATAAACATTATTCGTAGCTTCTGGTGGTATATCGGTTGGGCAATTGTTGGTGTTAGTAAGAACTGACACAATGTCTTCGTTGCTTAAACATTTGTCATTTTGCTTCAATTGTTTCAAGCAACGTTCGCTGTTTTCACAATGAAAACCTTCAATTTCATGATGATTTTTATCATTCTCTTTCTCCATTAGAACATTATGGCTTGAAATACCACTGTCTATTGTATCCACGAATTATCATCATATTCTTTGACATCATCATCTCCATCAGCTGCATAACAATATGTTGTCATCATCATCTGTAAAGGGTATGGTGGAGACAAAGGCACCGAATAGAATATTTACAGACGAATAAAGAAGACAGCTTTACTGCGCCAAGAAAAATTCAGGACAAAAGTTTTAGAGAAAAGAAAATTAAAACATCTGAACCAGGAAATAAAAATCTAGCCGATGATTTAATAGAAAGTTTATGTGAACTTCACACAAATGACTTTGTCCAGAAAGCTATTCTGACAAAAAGAAAAATTCACGGTTAATGTACTGTATACTACATAACAAATTTTAAACTTGCTCAAAAATTGTTCAGGACAGGATTAAAGCATTATTGAAATAGACAGAACGTTTAACTTGGGTAATGTTTTTGTAACTACAATGTCATGCAAAAATAGAAGCTTTGTAAACTGACCAATACCCTATTTTCTTAAGTCCGCTGTGTCTTCATTGGGAGTCAGACGAAAACACATATTACAAGTTCTTTTCTAATATTGGCGAAGAAATTGGATTTGAAAAGTTTATATTTGGTACTTACGATGAAAAAGCTCTGACAAATGTTCTAAGATATAATTTTTGTAATGCATAATTATTATATTCTACTAAGCATATTAAGGACAGCATTCGACACTCTTTGCATAAATATGGATTCGACAATATTGTCACAAAATCCATACTTCGAATGCTCTTCAATGAAGACAGTCGCCTAATATTCAGTCAAGAGGAATCTGAGTTTGCAAAACGAGAAGACGATCTGGTAATGTTTTTAAAACAATATCCCAATTTCGCACAGTACTTCAAAAAGTTCATAAGTCAATATATTAAAATGTTTGTGCACAAACCAGTAAGAAACAAAACCATCACGAGTCTTTGGACCAACAACAACTAGGAATCTATAAATAATAAACTTAAGCAGGTTGCTGATTGGAAATAACACAATATCTCCAGATTAATTTACAGGTTATATAGCGGAGCTCAAGCTCAGGTTCTAGATTTGCGTCGCGCACTATATGGCTCTGGCAATTATAAATTATTTGGCCCTTCCTCTTTATATGTAATTGATAAAACCATTTGGCGCACAAAAACAACTGCCACACTACAGACATCTCAGCGATATGACTAAAACGTTGTTAAAGCTACGATAAAAATCCAAATCACACACACACGCACACACACACACATTTACACACATACACACTATTTTGATTCCAGCAGGCATTGGTATACCAAACGATTATTTATATTTCATATGGATAACAGATCCAAATGCATTCCCCGGCATAATGATTATAGATTGAATGAACATAATGCGTTTGTTCTTCTGCAATTATTCGGATGTGTTTTAAAATTTCTGTCGTTGTTTTATATAGCATTGTATATCTATAATTAAATAATTTAAATAAGCCATTTAAATATATTGCCAAATCATATTTAACGGATAAATCAAGAAAAATATTTCCTCAGTCGCAGATGAAAAATATCATGAAATTAAAAAATGGACGAATTTGCTACATCGGGATCAGGATGGAAATATGAAATGATATTTATTTAACAAAAGGAAATATAGCGTTCTCGGCGGTAGTTCTTATGTTGATCTCCCTCAAAAATTAAAGCAAAAACTGCTGCATAATTGTCAAAAACTATGACAACGAATGTTATCGTTGGGCAATTTTATCTGCTAGACATCTTGAAAGTTGTAACTGTGATCGAGTTGAAAAATATTTACCGTACAAAGGTGAGCTAAATTTTAATGGAATAACTTTTCCAGAGGCAGAGAATCAGATAACAAAGTATCATTATCATTAAATTTCGAGCAATGACGATAATTTAAATGCAGTCACATGAAGTATAAAGAAAAACATGGATCAGCAGTAATTTTCACTTCATTATAAAAATAAAAATCAGTACCTTCACATTATTTTAATTTTGTTGTATTTAAAACGTCAAAAAGAAGTTTAATATACTGTTATAGGCCTTTGCGATAACAAATTCTTAACAACGACAATAACAAATATATGTAAAAATATTTATAATATGTTATTGTTGTCATTCACGTTAATATATCTGGCACACTGATGGTCCGTTATTTACTTCACATTGAGGCCATTTTTACCTGGAACATATTGACTTGGTCCGCCTTTGACTTCATAACCAGCATAATGGTTCAATCCTGTAACATTTGTCTCCCTTTTGTTACTTCTATCCGATGTAAATACTAAATGCGGCATAATTTATCGTCTGTTTCAACAATATAGTACTCTTTCCACTGTTTTCTTGTGGTTTCCGGTATGTTTCATTTAATTTTTACATATTGTTTGTGGTAGTTTGGGGCAGGTTTTGGGTGGATTTGGGCAGGACATGGGTGGTTTTTGGAGTAGGTTTTGGGTGGTTTGGGGCAGGTTTTGGGTGTCGTGCGGCCGCAGTTTTAAGCGAGAATGGGCTGTCACGCAAGCTGCAATGATAACATTTCCAAATTCGTTGCCTTCTACAAAGTCCAGTTCTTCTTTGTAATCGACTAAGAGTAAGTCCTCATGAAGGATGTCCACGTGTTTCATATATTTGGTTTTGTCGTGAATCATATGAGACACAGGAAGGATAATCACTGCATTCTTGTTTCACTTTTAAAAAAAACATTCATGTAGTCTGAGAAAATGCCTTTTGACTTTTTGAGTCTTATTGCCCTTATGGTATTTTTCTGTCTTTGGAAAGTGATAAATTTCATACACTTCTAACAGTTGGTATTCCAAGTCCAGAGCTTTAAACAATACCACGCCGACCCACGATCCCATCAAGGCTCGTTCTTCCTGAGTGTGCTTACAAGGGTTGTCTTGGTAGCACGTTTCAGCACAAGTATATTAAAACAAAGGAACATCAGTTTCCCTTGGCAATGATCTGGTAACACCGGATGGCAAGACTTTACACTTGATCAATCCTTCGTGTTGTTTAATATTGTCCACGTCGATGTGTTTGGTCAGCATTTGTGCATGCTTTGCGGGAAAGTGACAATATTCGCACACGTACGGATACAGTGAACACACATCCAAGTATTTGATTTCTTCTCCTTTCTCTTCGTCATGTTGGTACAGCAAACAGGTGGCATTCGTCCGTCCTCCGTACAAACTGTCCTGTGGGTTCAGAGGGTCCAATAGTTTGTAACTTTCCACGATGCGCTTAAACTCAGGATCGGTTTTTAATCACTAAAAGTACACGTATTCCCACATTTATATCACTTTTTATCCTTGCTCTTCTAACCTCAAAGGACATTGACATGTATTTTAATAATTACTTGTTCGTTACTTTATTTGTTACAATCAAAAGTTTTGGTTAAAAATTTCTCGCCTTTCCGGTGTGCTTATCCTATGCATCCGACTCTACAATTGGTTTCATTGTTTCTATATTTAATATATTTATATTATTATCATACAAACGTAGCATAGATTCGAGGCTTAATAACAGTATATAAATCGCCTAGGTGTTTTAATAATTATATGGTAGTTTTTTTCCGTTGCACTGTTACGTTTAGGAAACAAATTTGACTTTACTGATGTCGATATACAAGTCTTACCCTCTGCATCTACATATGTTATTCTAGGTACATTTCCAAAATCAACAATTTAATACTTCTTCTCACAATTCAATACAAATTACGTATTCTTCCACTTTTCCATTGAAAAATAGCTATCAACAGCCTCAAAGTACCTTTTTAAGTGCATTATATGAATACGCCATGCATATACCAACTTGGAGCATTCGACGACTTTTGGCGTCTCGACTGCACTCGCTTGAGAAATCCGACCTTCTCAAGCTATCAAGGCTCATAACGCACAATGCGCCATCGATAATATTTATATAAATGATAGAAGTTATGATGATGATTATTATGGCGACAACGCCTTATTAATTGGTACATTATATAATTGGAATCTATATATTTATATAAAATACAGTTTTAAAACCGTTAATTTCCTGTATATACCTTGATTTTCTCCATTTTTATCATCAATACATTTGTGTGCAAATACCCGCTGAGTTCTTGAATAAATAAAGACTATTATAGCTACCAACTAAGGAATCAAACATTTAATTTCGCCCACATGTGGCAGAGAATTCCGATCTACCCATGCCAACATGGCTCATAAGTCGATACTCATATATATGTAGATGGTAGATGTTCTGGTGATGATATTTACTGGAATTATTTTCGTCATAATGCCTTGCTAGTTGGTACATTATATAACGTATTCTATTATATATTCATATTCATTGCCATTTTAAAACCGGTATTAAATGCCGGTATGATACCTTGATTTTCTGTCATCAATACCTGTGTGCTTAATGACTCGCTGAGTTGTTAAATAAGGAGAGGCATCAATAGCTACAAATTAACGTATCCAACATTAAAAATCATTCACTCATTGTATAAATATACCTGTTATACTAAGCCTATGGCACTGACAGTCAGCTTTAGTAGGTCTGATTTTGCCCATGTATCGTGGAGAAATCCGACCTACTCAAGTCATCATGGCTCATAAGTCACCCGTCGGCAATGCTCATATTCATGTAAGTAGTAAATGTTCTGATGATGATATTTACTGGAATTATTGTGGTGATAATGTTTTATTAGTTGGTACATTTTATAATGGTATTTTCTGGAGATGCTGATAGCAGCATCATTTTGCATGGGTGTGTGTTGGGGGATAATCACAACAACAGTCTAGCTAATCTGGAAAGATCAAAGTTTAATCAATTCACATTAGACCATGCTGGAATATTGTTATACTAATGTGTGAGACCCTGGTAAACTTACAAAGTGACATATAAAATAAATTCATTGATACATAGCAAATGAAATTGACCATAAATATACAATTGCTCAATGAGACTTTAACAGATAAATTTCTTCTCAGACAAAATATCACTTACAACTGACATTCATCATTTCTAAAGTTTACAAAATCATAGTAAATAATAAGATAAAGTATTGAACAAATATTTACAGTGTCAAAAATTCTGTACGTATCATATATTTAGTCATTATCTAGTACAATGGTATAAAGGCAAACTTTTTGTGCACAAAACTAAAAATGGTATTAGTCGTTTAGAAAAGTGACTACTTTGCAGCAAAAAGCACTGCAATATTTACATTATGAGTTAGGATTGACTGCATTTTTTTTGAAAGATTTCAAATCGTTTGCAACTTACAATATTTTTGGTCTTTGTTGACCACAATATCATCAGGATTGAATATCAATTCCTCTACAATGTTTCACGAATGTCAAGAACAGATTTGGAAGTTATAGATTTTAGGAGTGAATGACATAAATGCTATGTAAAATGTCAGTGACATAATGAATAGTGTCTATAAACTCTTCTAGCAAACTGAAGGAAATCCCACATTTAAGTAAATAATGTGCTCTACAAGTACTTTTAGACTGATATTCAACAAGCAGTTCCTAACCTTTCATTATTATTCTGGATGTTGCTGATAGCAATATCAATGTTGTGTGGGGTAGGGTGTTGGGGGATAATCATAAAAACAGTATAGCTAATCTGGAGAGATCAAAGTTTAATCAATTAACATTAGACCATGCTGGAATATTGTTTTACTAATGTGTGACCCTGGTAAACTTACAAAATGACACATGAAATAAATTCATTGATACAAAGCCACTGTAATTAACCATATATATATATATATATATATATATATATATATATATATATATATATATATATATATATATATATATATATATATATATATATATAATTGCTCAATAAAAATTTAACAGATAAATTTCTTCTCAGACACCAATTCACTTACAATTAACATTAATCATTTCTCAAGTTTACAAAATCATAGTATCATAGTAACAAAAATCATAGGCATAGAACAAATATTTACAGTGAAAACATCAGTTCAAGTTAAAAAGCTTTTCACATGCTTGGCCTTTAATAAGCATGTACCTTAAAACAACTGTAAAAACTAGATCTGTCCATCGAAGTCACTCTCTTGTGCACTTAGATCAGAAGGATTATCTGGATGAGATTCAAGCTATTGTTTCTTTGAGCATGACTAACCTATTAATCCTAATCTTCAACCATGCCATCTGAGAACTGCAAAAGAAA